>JANAVB010010798.1:1270252-1435252 GCA_029216955.1 Iris pallida
GTGGATCGTATCCTACAGAGGGGGCCAAAGACTCATAATTCTAAGGGAATGGCAGTCAGGGAGTAAATGTGAATGAGATATCCTATACACGGTGCTGGTACGAACTCGGTTTCTATGTTTTGCAATTTCATATTAGGATGGCTTGATGCTGATGAAGCTAGTTAAGGGAGATGATACGACAATAAAAAGAACATTGTACAATATCCACGAGTCTTCGTCGAGATAGTTACGGGAAAACCTCTTCCACGGGTGGTGGAATATGATTTTCCTTAGGGGAAGTGTGTATGGACGAATTGTAAAGCGCAATACTTTAGGGGGGGTGAATATAGTAGGCAGAAAAAAATTAGCTAATTAAAAATGTTAGCAACAAGATCATAGATAATATATCACAAGTATTTAAATAAAAAGCAGAGATTAGAAAGCAAACGCAAACACGGTGATGTATACTAGATTTTCTCTTGTGAGAACTATTCCAGTCAGAAGAACTCTAGCTTCCAGTTGAATCCACTATGGAAAAATACCGTAAGTTTTCATCCGAACTCCTTGCAACTTCAACAATGTGAGCTTTGATCCGAAGTACTCGACCAACTTCAATTGTGAAGTGTCTTTCTTCAATCAAGCCTCTGATTACAATCATCCTGAAACTTCTAGACCGTACTGTACTGGCAAATTGACTAGAAGATTGTAACTGGCTTGGGATTTGAAAATGAAAGCATAGAACACTTTGGAATACCGTATTAGGCTTAGAGAGAAGAGAAGAGAGAGGTGTGTGAAATGAGAAAAATTCTTCTCTATTTATAGATTTTTCAAAGGGAAAATTCGAACAGAATTCAGACAGAATTCTTTGAGAGAATCTCGGCAAATAGCCGTTGCATCCGTAACTACGGGATGACCAAGTTCAAAAATCAAACGACACCAAACGAATTCGGACAGAATTCGAACCGAACTCGAGCCGAATTCCCCTGGGGTCCAAAGTATGATTTTTTAAAATTTTTGCAAATTAGATTTTAGGTTTTGGCTTTTTGAAAAGTTTAAGCAGTTGGGAGCTATTTGTAAAATAGGCTATTTTCAAAACAAAGGATAGTTTAAAAATATTTTGGGTTAGCCTATTTGTCAGTACGACTCGGTGTACATTATATTCACAGACTCGATAAATATAAAAATTATATTGAATATGAAATACAGACTCAAGTGGCAAAATGGCTTCAGTCTTGAACGAAACAATAATGGTTCTCAGCAATCGTCTATGTAGACCTTATATCGAGACATGGTTAGATCAATTATTAAAATCAAGTTCGACCATGACCAATGGTCCAACAATTTTTCCCATATTGATAATTGACATACCTTGACTGATATAACATCTCGATCTTTTGATTTAAAAAGAATCAAAATTTGTAAAGCTTGTATGGTATTGTATCCTAAATTTTTTTATGTATCTTGCAAAATATGTTAGATCCTATTTCTTCCCCATTATTACTTAGCAAAATAATTACAAAGAGAGAAGCTCACCCGTAATTCATATATAAGAAACAAATGTTGAAGAAAAACAAAAAGATAGACATAATAACATGTATTTCACAGGCAGTTTTAATATTAGAAGCATAAACTGAAAGAAATAGTGCTACGCAAAAAAATGAGTACACAGGATAAGAGAGAATAGTACGATACACACTAAAATAAAAATAACTAGATGTTCCAATTATATCATCTCAGAAATAAAAAGTCTCAGTGCTAAAAAATAAAGAGAGTATTATCTTGAAATGTTGGAGCATTTCCAAGTATACATAGACAAAATATAGTCTAACTGGATAATATCTAGACAAAATACATTACGTCTAGATCAAAAATCCTCAGAATCATCAATCATTTTCAATTATTTAATTCCAAGTTTAGTTATTTTAAATTTTAATTAATATAATTAATATTATTTTACGAATTAAATTTTATTATGCAGCTACTGTCTCACATTAGCTGTAGGGGTACTGTCCCAGCTAATGTAGGTTCACAGGGGAACACTTAAAAATACCGTTTTGCTTTAGCTGTAACCATGGTGTCAGATAGACCCTTTGTAGGCTTGTATCAAAAATAATTTTTGCATATTAAAAAATAATCAATAAAACAAAATTAATTAATATTATTGATATCTAAATTTTTTAATTTTTGACATAAGAAATTGAAACGATCTTTCACTAATAGTTTTGTAAAGATATCAGCCAGTTAGTTCTCTGTGTCTACATATACAAGGTCTATATCTCAATTTGTTTGATGATCTCTAACAAAATAATGCCGAATCTCAATATACTAAGTACGAGAGTGACATACATGATTCTTAGTCAAATTAATAGTGCTAGTGTTATCATAGAAAGTGGGTATGTATGAATACTGTAAACTAAAGTCTTCTAAGGTTTGCTTCATCCACAAAATTTGTACACAACAACGTCCTACGGCGATATACTCAGCCTCAGTACTTGATAATGCGACATAATTTTGCTTATTGCTAAACTAAGAGAGAGCCTTACCTAGAAAATGACATGTGTCACTATTACTTTTTCTATCTACTTTGAATCCAGCAAAATTAGCATTCGAGTAACCGGTTAGGTCAAAGGACGTAGTTTTGGGATACCATAAGCCGACAGAAAAAGTGCCTTTAAGGTATCGAAAGATACGCTTAACTTTGCACCAGTGTGATTCCTTAGGGTTAGCTTGTAAACATGCACACAAGCAAACACTAAACAATATATCAGGGTAACTAGCAGTTAAATAAAGTAAACTACCAATCGTACCTCGATACTTACGTATGTCGACTGGTTTGTCTTGTTCATCAGTATCAAGCTTGGTTGAAGTTGCCATCGGAGTGCCAATAGGTTTGACGGTTTCTAGATTTAAACTTTTTAGTAAATCTTTTATGTAATTGGCTTGATTAATGATCATCCCGTTGTTGGTTTGTTTGATTTGCAGTCCATGGAAGAATTTTAGTTCTCCCATCATGATCGTCTTAAACTCATTCTGCAAACACTTTGAAAATCCTTAACAAAGAGATTCATTAGTAGATCCAAAGATAATATCGTCAACGTAAATTTGAATTCAAAAAAGATTTCTATTAAAAGATTTTATAAATAGTGTAGTATCAACCTTATCTTTTGTAAAACCGTTATCAAGTAGAAATGTGCTTAAACGATCATATCAAGCATGAGGGGCTCATTTCAAACCGTATAAGACTTTCTTCAACTTGAAAACATGATCAGAGTTTTTGAAATCAGTAAAACATGAAGGTTGAGCTACATAAAATTCTTCTTTAATAAAATTGTTAAGAAAAGCACTTTTAACATCCATTTGAAAAAGCTTAAAATTATGAAAATATGCAAATGCACATAACATGCAAATAGATTCTAATCTCGCAACTGGGGCATAGGTCTCATCGTAGTTGATACCTTCCTCTTGGTTGTTTCCTTCAGCTACGAGTCGAGCCTTGTTACGAGTAACTAAACCATTCTCATTAAGTTTATTTCAGAATACCCAGCAGGTGCCAATGACCGAATGATCAATGGACTTGGAAACAAGTTTCCAAACTTAATTTTGTTCAAATTGGTTTAATTCTACTTGTATAGCATCTAATGAAAAATTATCTCTATATGCTTCTTCAATAGTTTTGGGTTCTAGCTGTAAAATAAATGTAACACAGGAAACTATATCTTTGCTTGAGGAACGAGTACTTACACCCCTAGTAATCTCACCTATTACCCTTGGGGTGGCCAGCCAAAAACTTTATTCTTTTTGGCAAACTTTCAAGGTAGCTGGTTTCGACTTCTGGTTATGTACGTGATCTATTTGGAGGGTCAGCTGGTACTGTGCTTAAAGGTTCTGCAGGTACTGTACTTGGTGTACTAATGTCTTCATTATCATCATCAATTGTTTGTTGTTTCAGTTCGTCAAAGGTAACATTTATTGACTCTTCGATGATCATTGCCCTTTTGTTGAAGACTCGGTACTCTTTACTTTTGGTCGCATAACCTAGAAATATACCTTCATCAATCTTTTCATTAAAATTTTCCAAATTATCTTAAGTATTGAGAATAAAGAATTTGCAACCAAAGATTTTAAAAAAAAACATATGGTTTCCTATCAAACCATAACTTATAGGGAGTCTTCTTCGATTTAGGTCGAATTAGAACGTTATTGAGAACATAGCAAGCTGTATTAACAGCTTCAGCCTAAAAGTATTTAGGTAGACTAAACTGGTTTAACATAACTCTAGCCATTTCAGATAGAGTCCTGTTCTTACATCCCACAACTCTATTTTGTTACGGAGTCCTAGGACAAGATAACTCATGCAGATAACCATATGTGTCACAAAATTCCTCAAACTCTGCATTCTCAAATTCGTTGCCACGATCACTTCGAATACGAGTGATCATGAATCCTTTTTCATTCTAAAATTTCTTGCAAAAGGAGACGAATTCAAACAATGTATTATTTTTGTATGCAAGAAAATATACTCACGTGTATCTAGAGAAATTATCTACTATTACAAAAGCATGTAACTTACCACCTAGGCTAGCAATTCTACTAGGCCCAAGTAAATCCATATGCAGTAATTGTAGAGGTCTAGAGGTACTTACATCATTCTTGGACTTAAAAGTGGATCGGATAGTTTTATTCTTTTCACATTCACTGCATACCGTATCCTTCTTGAAAGAGATGTCCGGTAAGCTTCGTACCGACTTCTTTGTGGATAGTCTTGAAATTGTGTCCATGTTTGCATGACCGAGTCTCATATGCCATAGTTGACTTTCATCATTCTTGGCGATTAAGCATCTACCTGCTATGTTAGCCACTTCTAATAGATAGAATAAATATATATATATATATATATATATATATATATATATATATATATATAAAATATATATATATATATATATATATATATATATATATATAGTCTTCCTTAATACCTTCAAAGATAGTACTACCAGTTGAGCTATAAACTATAGTACATTTGTCTTTGAGAAAGTTAATACGATAACCATGGTCAGCTAAATGGCTTATGCTGAGTAGGTTATATTTTTAACTCGGTTACTAGACAGACATTTTTAATTACAAGATAGGGAGCCTTACCAATATTACCAATACCTACTATATATCCTTTAAGATTATTACCGAAGGAGACGTATCCTTCTTTCTTCTTCGACAGTGTTGCAAATAATGAAGCATCACCGATCATGTGCCGTGAGCAATCGATGTCGAGGATCTACTTGCTTCTAGTATGCGTTGGGTATTCTACCTACAAAAGAATTTATAGATGAAACTTTGGTACCCATTTCTTGTAGGGTCCTGAGATGTTAGTCTTCGGTATCCATGCGCATATATTTAAATCAACATGCTTTCTAACTCTACATGTAGGAGAGATATAACAATTGGTGCCACAATAGTGACATCTAGTATATTGAGTGTTAGATATTGTGTGTTGTGCATGATTGGTAGGTCTTGGTTTTTTATTAGGATATTTAGGATATTGATAATAAAATGCATGCCTATTTGTCTTCTTGGGCAAAGGTTTGGTTGGGTTTGTTCTGAGAGTGTTGGGTTTGACAGTGTTTCGATGTTTCTGTAAGTAACACGTGTTAGGGTAGGAAGCAGCAACCTCAGGCTATTTTTCTAACCTAATTTCCAACTTTTTTGAAGTATCATACAATGTATTATAATCAGTAGTAAGTGCATCATTCCTGATTAGTGCTTGTTGAAGACTCTTCTTCTCTTTGAGTAGGTCTTCCTCTAATTTGGTAATGGTCTTGTCTTTCTCTTCGGATAGCCTTGTGGTCTCGTGTAACTACAACTTAACAGAAGAGAGCTTACCTACCTCACAAGAATTAACATTACTTCTAACCTCAGCTAGTAGGTTGGAAAGTCTTTCTATTTCATATTTGTACTCTTTGAGTACCTTCTTAGATTTTTGATATTTGTTACGCAGTTTTCTGTAATCACCTAAGAGGTCACTAAAGGATTCACCTAACTGTTCAAAGGTAAAATCATCTTATGTATCAAACAGGGGGTTACTATTTACCTGATCAAATGCCATTAAGCATACATTTACAGCGTCGTCTGATTGTTCATCTTCTGAGTCACTAGCTTCACTTTCATGCTATATGCTTGTGCTGGCATACCTTCTGGAAGTTGATTTCTTCAGGTAACTTGTGTCATACTTGTTGTTTTTCCTAGTTGATAATGATACTGTCGGACAGTACTTTTTGATGTGTCTTTTCTTCTTATAGCCGTAGAAGATTGGATCTTCTCCGTTGTTGCCGTTGTGCTATTTTGTTCTTCTGTTGTATCTCACGAACTTCTTGAACTTTCTTGCTAGGAGAGCTTGATATTCAGAGTCAGAGTCACTATCGTCGGAATCATCTTCGACAGATCTTCTGTGTTGATATTTGAGGGCGATCGACTTCTCCTTTGGTGCAACATCTTCAAAATCTTGAAGTTCCTGCTCGTGATTGAGTAGCTTACCCATGAGTGTTTCAAGAGACATAGTAGTGAGGTCGTTTCCTTTAATGATTGTCGTAGCCTTTGGAATCTAGTTCTTTGTGAGAGCTCGTAGAAGTTTGCGAATCTTCTCATGGTTATTGTATTCTTTGCCTAATGACAGAGGATTTACAATATCCAAAAATCTTGCAAACATCTGAGTGACAGATTCGTTTGGCATTATTTTCACTACACAATAATAGGCGATTACCCACGGTTATTACCGTGACAATTATTTTTTGTCACGGTAATAACCGTTACTAGTGAGGCGTGGTTAATATTTAGTCACGGTAATAACCGTTACAAATATTTTTTTTGGTAACGGTTATAACCGTGACAAATATTTGTTTTGGTCACGGTTATAACTGTGACAAATATTTGTTTTGGTAACGGTTATAACCGTGAGAGAAGTTCATTTATGTGACGGTAATAACCGTGACGGATAGGTAAAAATCGTGACTAAATTTAACTTGGTCACGGTAATAACCGTGATAAAAATCTTTTATTTTTGACAAACATATTAATATGCTGCTTTGTATGCCTGGGCTGCAAATTGCCCTCCTAACAACGTAAGTCTAGACCGTAACTTCGGTTTGTCAGATTCGATGTGCGGTTAGATGGGTAAAGAGAGACATCCGAGTTGAGGTCTGTATAGGAGGGTCGTATATGTGCTATATTTTTGAAGTTGGAATCACAAACTCGTCATCGACAACATTCCAGTCAGTCAACATGCCATAGTTATCTTAAAAAGATAATGTAAAGAGGCTAATCATGTTAGCAATCGGTGCAAAGAACAGAAAGCTGTAGAATTATTAATCTACTGATTGAATAGCCAAATTAGCTTCTCAAAAACAAAGGCAAAAAAACATGTTATTCTCATGATAAACACAAATGTTAAGTACCACCAGGAACATAGTTCATCGTGCAAGAGTTGATAACAAAACAATGCTAGCGTTCATCAGCCCAAGCTGCAGTCCTATGCGATCAAAAAGACCTTGAGGATACAGTATCTCAGCTGCCTTTGCAATTAACACTAATAAAAGTTGAAGCGCGAAAAAGAAAATATGCTGCCTTATTTCTGATCAGGAACAATCAACCGACTGATTATGGTTTGGCCACACCATCCATCTCTTTATTTCCTCTAAAAGACTATATCCTTCTCTTTAAACTGAGTGACAGTATAGGAGAGCTTATTTACCGCCACTCGAGGGGTACGCCTACAGCTCAGAAGAAAAAGTTCTCTTTAGCCATCTGCCTCTAAAATTATGTTGTAGATGGGGTTTCCCAATTGTGTGGCAAAGGTCCAATATCATATATGATCTCTCTGTGGCAAGACCATACAAGTTTAATGGCTTCAGGGGTACCAATTCCTGCACCCCTAGGATCACCAGCTGGTCCGAACCTGTAATACCAAATTCATCACATTCTTTATGCTCATCAAAGTACAGTAAAAAATGCTTCTGGAGGGCGTTGTACTAACCAGTGGTTTTGTGGAGCTCCTGTTGTTCGTGCCCTTATACCAGCATATGTTGTCCCATTTACTGACTTCCCGAGCACTTCCTGCAAAGGAAATTCAAGTTGGTAAAGGCGAGCTATTATTCGATGATATAGAGAGGCAAGGAACATCAACCATCTATTTTACATGCTTTCAAACAGTTACTCAGATATCTGGACATTGAAAAACCAACCAAATACATGATATCTGTGTCCAACAAACTCAAACTGATCATAGTAAGCAGTATGATGCGTGTATAAGTCATAACAGAAAAAATTTAGATAGATGTACTTTGAAAGGAATGAATACACATACTCCGGAAGCATGTTGCTGCTACAAGTGACCGTACTAAATAAATGTGAGAACATCTTCTTGGATCTTGAAGTAATCGTCTATTGTTTTGAACTTTTTCAAGTCTAGAAATGCTAGAAAGTAACACAGCAGCAAACTTTTTATTGAGCACTTTCATGCTCACTTTCTAGTTATAAGAAGGCTCCAGCCGCTTGTATCCTAACTGCTTTTTAATTGAAAATTTTCTCCAATATTCATTAATTAAGTTATCCATTGCTTCCTCTATTTCTTCATATGTTCATGTAATCTATTTGGATGCAGATGCATTAACAACATTGCACACCCTTTCCATAATATAAACTTTATCAGCATTATCCTATCTTAGATTCCTGTAACATCTGTAATGCTCTTTTTTATAAATATTATCTGTAACTTTCTTACCTCATTTCTACTTCTTCTTTTTTTCTTCTGTAGCTTTAACCTGCATGTTTAATTTCAGAATAATAGTTGTCACTTACACCTTTGTTACTTGCAGTATTTTTTTCCCTAGTAGTTATGCTTCTATATCCCACGGAGTTAATCTCGTGACTTCCTATTACCCTACAAACCCTTATCTTTGCTATACCAAATGCAGTATCGATACTATGGTATTTAAGTTTTTAACCGTAGGTTGTATACCTGCCACACATCATATGCTGCATTCAAAATAAATATTGGTGTCTGGATAGTTGGCACCACATTCTGCGGGAAGAAGCACTGCAAAAAGTAATAATAACAAAAACTCTACCCAGTTATTCGATTCTTTCTTAGTTGTCGTCAAATTTCTGGTTACAACAGTAGGCTTACTGAAGTCGAGGCCATGCGGAAAGTACATGACCTAGGCAAATTCTTTGTTGATCCCTACATGCATCAATGCAGTTATCATAATAAAGAACAGTGATATTAGAGTAAACAAACAGGGTATTTTAAAATCACTCACCGATTGCAATTTTCATATTCGTCAAGTTACTCCGTTCAGCTACATATATAAAGGTTAAATAGTTTGTACAAGAATGTCTCATTAAGTACCTGCAAGGTCACTACGCCTTCAAAGAAAGATCTCAGGGACCGCCCACCACCAACATCAACACTACATACAGAAATAAAGAGAGATGATAAGTTGTAATAGTGTCGAAAGAAGAGAACAAAGAAGCAAAAGGTTCTTTATCTATGGAAGTAAAAATATCGATACACCTGATTCAGAAAGGTAAGCTATGGTGCACAAATAAGTACAAGAACACATATGCATATGGACACGATATGGACACCCTGTGTCTGTGCAACGTAGAAGGTAACTCAATAAATTGATATTTACTTCTTCGGAAACAATGCAAAAGGTAAAAACTCAGGATATGAATCATACGCATCAAACTTTTCATTTTCTAGCCAAAACAATTTGAGTGTACTCAAAATTATGCCAAATATAGCTCAAACTTTAGCTCTTGAGCAGTGCCTAAAGTTACATAAACCAAATATGCCACGACAAACCAAATGAACATTAATAATTACTTACTGCACCAAGGTTCTGGGTAAACAATTGTGACATCAAGATCATTCATTTTAAGAGAAGTACCCAGTTGAAGACCAATGTATCTTCCTCCAACAGTTACAACTTTTCCATTCTTCTTGGTTTTAGTATCTCCACTATAATAAAGAATTATAACTGAAACAAGTAAACTGATGTAGAATAAAATGAAGTATCCATGAGTGACATGTACAACTAAAACAACTTTGACAATTGAGTGTGCCAAGACTTTCCAGGTGAAGGATAATGACATAAGTAACATTGAATCAACCTACAAAAAAGATAAAGCATTCTTACATTACTGGATAGAAATCAATGTTGAAAAGATATGCATCATTAACTAAAATCGATGAAATACACGACATAAACAACTCATGGTAAAACAAAGTAACAATTCAACACATTTTATGTTGAGATAATAAACAGGTTATCAATTTCCTTACCAAGAAAAAGTAAGAATGATGGACATCCTACAACATCAAAAGCTCCAAGGGTAGATTGGCATGGCAACGGTGCATGGCTGTTCTTTAATGAGTATTCAAAAATTTTAGATTTTAAACAAGCCTTTATATCTTAAGGTCCATGGTCTTCCATTGCATCTCAGTTGCTTTCCTATACAAGATCACGTTTTCAACCAAAGTAAAATGAAAAACGATTCTTCAAAGAATTTTTGAGTATGCGGATTGTTATTACAAGTTATTGCCTTTCTCCTTCCACTTTTGCAAACTTGCATATGTTTTAGCTACATAGCTCCACTGCTATGGCAAGTACTCGAGATGTCATTTGAAAGACCCGTTCTTCAGGTCTGAGTGAATTCAACTTGGATATATGCTTGGGGACTTGATCTTCACAACCTTTTCATTCATTATGTAATTCTAGTTTAACCAAATAAATCCATCTAATCAAGGTAAATGTGCCTCTCTAGTGAGGTTTCTATAGATGACTCTCCATTAAATCTACGAATAAGAAAATGCAAGTTTTGAAAATGCTAGGCGATGAAAAATAGTCGAGATGTTGATGGAAAAGAAACGCGGAAAACCTTTCCCCAAACCGGAGAGTACCTGCGAGAGGACCGAGCAAACAACGCACGAACCAAAAATGAACACACAAAGCAAACCACGCAGACACAGAGAATTTTTGACGTGGAAACCCTTGCGGGAAAAAACCACGGGACGATCGGAGTCCAACCCTGAGAAGCCTCCACTAATGGAATAGAAGAATTACACCCTCTACAAACTCCTCCCGATCCAAATCGGATCCCCACAACACTCAGAGACAAGAACAATGATTACAAGGCTACGAAGAGCGAGAACGACGAGTAGAGATTACCCGAAACACGATCTCCTTCGAAAACGACCTTCAATCCTCCGTCTTCTTCTCCGAAGTTGCAATGGCACTCTTGCCTCCTTCTCTCTCAAACTTGTGTTGCCCAATACTTGCGATTATGAATTAGGGTTGAGAAAACTCAATATAACTCCCCAATCCCGCAACCAACCTGGACCGTTGGATTAGATCCAATGATGAAAACTCATCCTAAAATCTGCTTCAGCCCCCGACGACACAGAGTTCGGCCAGAACTCTGTGTCAAGCATCCAGAACCTCACCCCACAGTACTGGAGTGGCCAGACCGAGTTCGGCCCGAACTCGCCATGGGACCGAGTTCGGCCCGAACTCGGATCCCCTGTTCCAGAATCTCCCCCTGGGCAGCAACAGCAGCAGCGACTCTACGTCGCCCACTTCCCGAGCTTCTTCGACACACGAACGGCGCTCGTCGCACTCCGGGGTCTTCTCCACATAGGTTGGGAACCCCACCCACTCCAACAAATCTCCCCCTTCACAACTATGGGGAGGACGTCGTCATCCCGACGATCTGCCTGCAGTACTCAAACTTCCCCCTTGGTAGAATCTTCGTAAACATATCAGCTCCGTTGTCGTCTGTATGCACCTTCTCAAGCTCCGCGTCCTTCTTCTCAACCACATCCCGTATCCAATGATACCGGGTCTCGATGTGCTTGGACCGGCTATGAAACGTCTGATTCTTCACAAGGTGGATAGCACTCTGACTGTCGCAAAGCAAAGTATACTGCTCTTGCTTCAGTCCCATTTCCTGCAACAGCTTCTTCATCCATAACAGCTCCTTGCAAGCCTCCGTCGCCGCAATGTATTCCGCCTCCGTCGTCGACAAGGCAACACACTTCTGCAACCGCGACTGCCACGATACTGCTCCTCCCGCAAACATCATCACGTAGCCCGAAGTCGACCGCCTCGTGTCTACATCTCCAGCCATATCAGCATCGGTATACCCGACCAGCTTCGGCTCGTCACCACCAAAGGAAAGTCTCCAACCGGCAGTGCCCTGAAGGTATCGTAGAATCCACTTGACCGCACTCCAGTGTACCCTTCCAGGATTCGAAAGATACCTGCTAACCATACCAACTGCATGAGCAATATCTGGCCTCGTACACACCATAGCATACATCAGGCTACCCACAGCTGAAGCATATAGAACCCGCTCCATATCTTCCTTTTCGTCCTCGGTAGATGGACACTGCTCCTCAGTGAACTTAAAGTGAGCCGCGAGGGGGGAACTCACTTTCTTCGACCCGTCCATCCCGAAACGCTGAAGTACCCGGTGAATGTACTTCGTTTGGGACAAGTGTAGCAGCTTGGACTCTCTCTCTCGGCTGATCTCCATCCCAAGAATAGTCTTCGCTGCGCCCAAATCCTTCATAGAGAAGGCCGCGCCCAGTTGGCGCTTCAACTCCGCTATCCTAGTGGCATTTCGACCCACTAATAGCATATCATCCACATAGAGCAGTAAAATGATGAAATCATCCTCGGCAAAATACCTCACAAATGCACAATGGTCCGACGTCGTCCGTGCATAACCATGCTCCCCCATAAACGACTCGAACTTTCTGTACCACTGCCTCGGAGCCTGCTTCAGACCATACAAGCTCTTCCTCAACCGGCAGACCAAATGTGACTTGCCCTTCTCACAGAATCCCTCCGGCTGCTCCATGTACAACTCCTCCTCAAGATCACCGTGGAGGAACGCCGTCTTCACGTCCATCTGCTCGACCTCCAAGTCGAGACTGGCTGCTAATGCTAGCACCACCCGAATAGACGAATGCTTGACGACAGGCGAAAAGATCTCATCATAATCCACGCCTTTCCGCTGACCGTAGCCCTTGACTACCAGCCTCGCTTTGTATCGAGGGCGAGTAGCATCATCCGTCTGCTTCACTCTGAACACCCATCGATTCTTCAAAGCCTTCTTGCCCTTTGGCAACCGCACCAGATCATAAGTAGAATTGGTGTGCAAGGAACTCATCTCCTCCTGCATAGCCACCATCCACTCCTGTCTGTGTTCGTCTTCCATAGCCTCTGCGAAACTTTCGGGCTCTCCCCCGTCAGTCAGTAGCACATACTCATCCGGCGAGTATCTCGTAGATGGTCGACGATCCCTGTTGCTCCTTCTCAGTGGAGCCACTGGTGCTGGCTGTATACCGACAGCCTCCTCCCCTTCAGGAACTACCTCTCCGGCATGCTCATCCTCCTGAGGGACACCCTGACCACCATCAGCAGGCTGATGATCAAGGTTGGGAGCAACTCCATGTACCGGCTCCCCCATAACTGGATCCTCCGCGATGTCCTCTGGAAACTGCTCGAAGCGAAATGACTCTAACTCAGGCAATTCCTCAGCCTCAGAAGGCGTCTCGGAGTCCTGAGTGTTGGTCATGGTCTGATCCTCGACGAACACCACGTCCCTGCTTCTGTAGAGCTTTCCTTCCACTGGGTCGTAGAGTCTATAGCCAAACTCATCCCGACCGTAGCCGACAAAGACGCATCGCCTCGTCTTCGGCTCAAGTTTGGTCCTCTCGTCCTTCGGTACATGCACGAAGGCTTTACAACCAAACGCCCGTAGGTGACTGTATGACGGCTCTTTACCGTACCATACTTTATCAGGCACATCACCCTGCAAAGGAGCACTAGGAGACAAATTAATAATATAAGCAGCTGTGAGAAGAGCCTCACCCCAATAACTGCCCGGCAAGTTTGCTTCTGACAGCAAACACCGCACCCTCTCCATCAGTGTCCTGTTCATGCGCTCCGCTACACCATTGAGCTGAGGTGTCTTTGGCGGAGTCTTCTGGTGTCGTATCCCTTGCTCTCTGCAATACGCATCAAAGGGACCGATGTATTCGCCGCCATTGTCGGACCGAACACACAACAACTTCTTGCCCGTCTCCCTTTCAACGGAGGCCTGAAACTCCTTGAAAGTAGGCAGCACCTGATCCTTGGTCTTTAAGGCATAGACCCAAACCTTCCTGGAACAGTCATCAATAAAAGTCACAAAGTAAGAAGCACCACCAAGAGTTTTTACCTTCATAGGACCGCAGACATCCGAGTGAATCAACTCGAGCAACGCCGGCTTCCTCGAACTTGGGTGACTCTGGAAAGACACCCTATTTTGCTTCCCAGCCAAACAGTGCGTGCATTTCTCCAACTTTGTAGACTTGAGCCCCGGAATCACCTTCCTGTTCACCAAGTAGCTCATCCCCTTCTCGCTGATATGGCCGAGCCGCCTGTGCCACAACTCGGTAGACGCATCACTGACTGCGTTCACCTCCTGTGCCCCCTGTGCGCTCCCCTCCATATAGTAGAGACCGGACTTCTTGCTTCCTCTGGCAATCACCAACGAACCTCTGGAAAGCTTCCACTGACTATTCCCGAAGAGACTGAAGAATCCCTCGTCATCCAACCTTCCAACCGACACCAGGTTGAAACGGATATCAGGGACATGACGAACATCCTTGAGAACAAGAACCGCACCCGTCTTCGTTCTCAAATGCACATCTCCAATGGCAACCGCCTTCGACACATCTCCGTTGCCCATCTTCAACACGCCACAGTCGCCTGTCGTGTAAGTGGCAAACAGTGCCCTATTGTGAGATACATGTGCTGAAGCCCCTGAGTCCACCAGCCAAGAATTGTCATCGCAGGCGAGGTTAGTAATGACCTCATCACCTACGACGATCACATCGCCTCCATGCGTCGAGGCCGCCGCTGTAGTGTTCTCTTCTTGCTTCCCCTTGTCGCCCTTCTTCTCTATCTTCCAAGCGAAACAGTTCCGCTTGATATGACCCTTCTTACCGCAATGATAACACTCTGAGTCCTCGTACCGACCCTTGGACTTTCCCCTGCTCTTGTCTCTGCCATCACCTGGACCCCTGCTTTTGCCCCTTCCGCGGCTCTCTGAAACCAATGCCTCTGAGTGGTGGGATGTGGATGAAGTGCCCTGAGAACGTCTCCGCATCTCTTCATTCAACACCCCGCTCTTAGCAAACTCCAGACTGACCACGCCCTCTGGAGCAGAAGCGATCATAGATACTCGTACGGTCTCCCACGAGTCTGGCAAGGTACACAGCAGCCACAGTCCCTGAACTTCGTCGTCGAACTTGACTCCCATAGAAGATAACTGGTCAACCACGCCCTGGAAATCACTCAAGTGATCCGTAATAGATGCCCCATCCTTGTACCGCAGACCCATCATCGTTCGGATCAGGAACAACTTGTTTACCCCGGTCTTCTTCGCATACAAGGATTCCAGCTTATCCCATAACGTCTTCGCGTGCTCAATATTGGCAACGTGATTGTACACGTTCTCATCAACAAACTGCCGTATGTACCCACACACCTGTATGTGCTCGAACTTCCAGTCCTCCTCGGATTTATCACTGGGCCTCTCGGATGCAAACACAGGTAGATGCAGCTTCTTGACAAATAGCAAATCCTTCATCTTGCTCCGCCAATAATGATAGTTTGTGCCATTAAGGTTCACCATGCGCACCGGCTTCGCGTCCATCTCTCCTCTCTGGTTCCTCTGTCAACTCCTGACACCCTTTGAACCCAATGCTCTGATACCACTCTGATGGGAAAGAAACGCGGAAAACCTTTCCCCAAACCGGAGAGTACCTGCGAGAGGACCGAGCAAACAACGCACGAACCAAAAATGAACACACAAAGCAAACCACGCAGACACAGAGAATTTTTGACGTGGAAACCCTTGCGGGAAAAAACCACGGGACGATCGGAGTCCAACCCTGAGAAGCCTCCACTAATGGAATAGAAGAATTACACCCTCTACAAACTCCTTCCGATCCAAATCGGATCCCCACAACACTCAGAGACAAGAACAATGATTACAAGGCTACGAAGAGCGAGAACGACGAGTAGAGATTACCCGAAACACGATCTCCTTCGAAAACGACCTTCAATCCTCCGTCTTCTTCTCCGAAGTTGCAATGGCACTCTTGCCTCCTTCTCTCTCAAACTTGTGTTGCCCAATACTTGCGATTATGAATTAGGGTTGAGAAAACTCAATATAACTCCCCAATCCCGCAACCAACCTGGACCGTTGGATTAGATCCAATGATGAAAACTCATCCTAAAATCTGCTTCAGCCCCCGACGACACAGAGTTCGGCCAGAACTCTGTGTCAAGCATCCAGAACCTCACCCCACAGTACTGGAGTGGCCAGACCGAGTTCGGCCCGAACTCGCCATGGGACCGAGTTCGGCCCGAACTCGGATCCCCTGTTCCAGAATCTCCCCCTGGGCAGCAACAGCAGCAGCGACTCTACGTCGCCCACTTCCCGAGCTTCTTCGACACACGAACGGCGCTCGTCGCACTCCGGGGTCTTCTCCACATAGGTTGGGAACCCCACCCACTCCAACAGATGTTCCCTCAAAAGAAAAGAAAAGAAAGTCAAGATGGCTAGACGAGATTAATTATGGTCAATGATAGTCAAAAGTAGAATGTTATGAACTTACCTGTCCTTTATGATATCCAAAACTGAAACTTCAACCTTTGATAAGGTTACTTCAGCTTTGGAACATGAAGCCATGATTCTCTTAGTTATGACTTGGTGGTTATACTTCTTTCTCCTATGATTTCCTCTTCATAGGTGCACAGATACGGATACAATGCAGCATGGTAAGGATACGACGACACGGACATGCAGCTACTTTAGAGTGTACGTGAGTAAGATGAGCTTGAAAAATACAGAAATGCACAGTAATCATATAGCCATAATCCTGAAGAGTATGAATTGTACAGCATAAATAGCTCAAATGGTTCATTTTTACAGCTCAAGATTCAGTTTATAAAGAATTAAGTTATGAAGATGGAGAATTTCAAAGGAGCTCACCACAAAATGGAAGCACGACTATGTCAAAGGGACCAAATAAATTGATAAAAATGAAGGCAAATAAATTGACTACAGTAATACGAAACACGGTAAGGACCAAGAAAATGTTTTTCTTCAGGGTAGAAGAAAATGTTTTCCTTCAGGGTAGAAGAAAAAAAGACTACTTATAGAAAATACAAAACCAACAGTATTAATAAGAATACCAATCCACTAAGGCTAGACAAAAGATTGAATTATCTATAGAAGATAAATTACAAAGTATTAATAAGAATGCAAAATCCAAATTTCTGCAGATATGGAAAATCTTGCTAGCAACAGAGTAGAAAAGTGAGGAAATGTCATGTTAGTAGATTGTCTTTATTGCATAAGATTGCATGCATGAAAATTCTCAACCAGAATCCCATTCGTTACAAAAGTAGACTAAGAAAGAAATCTCCTTTAGAAACCATTCAGATCCCATAAGAGCCATAGAAAGAAGGGTAAAAGTACTAAATCCACAATTTTGGGTGAGTATGCTCTTAGAGCCACTCAGACAACAAAAGCTGCCGAGTTCCAGTGCTACGTTTTAGCTCCACTTCTGCAAACATGCGGATCATGTTTCACATAATATCTTTTGCTTCACAAATTTGATTTCAGATTAAATATGCTTAAAATTGTACATAACTCACTGTATATATATATATATATATATATATATATATATATATATATATATATATATATATATTTTTTTTTTCACTGTATATATATATATATATATATATATATATATATATATATATATATATATATATATATATATATTTTATAGCTCACTGTATATATTTATATATATACATATATATATATATATATATATATATATATATATATATATATATATATATATATATATATATATTTTATATATATATATATATATATATATATATATATATATATATATATATATATATATATATATATATATATATATATAACCCAACATGTTTTATCTACTTTTATAAACATTGTCTTCCGCCTTTTTTTTCTCAAACTGGAGACCGCAGGTTCTTCACAATTTTTCTAGGATACTTGTTTGTTATATTTAAGTTTATAATCAGAGAGGAATTAGCTGTTTGCCTTGCATATAAAATGCTTACAAAATTTCTCAAAGATGAAATAGCAAATCATCCTAATCATCTGATGCCAGCAAGGAAAAATATGCTCACCAGCACCAAGGCCAGGATAACCTCTCTTCCAGAGAGATGGTAGTTGTTCTTTATACTTGCAATATGTTCAACACTCAAAGTCACTATTTCCATGAAAAAGAAGTATAAAGAGACTTAATAATGGTGATAGCAGACAAATATATAAATGTACACAATATTTAGCCATATGCATTTTTGTTGAATTAATCAGAGTTCCTTTAGATACAAATATATATATACATGGCAGACCAGGTGACCTCTTATTCGAAGAAAATAGTTACATTTAATTCAAGTGATGGCTTGGCTTAATTCTCTAGTGAAAGTTTCTTTGAATACATGATGTGCTTTTCAATGATATCCTTTATACTTCAAAACAATACCAAAGGCAACATATCATTAATTAAGATGAGAATGAGGGATAAAACTATATTACCTGATATACCCAACTGACAATGACGTAAATGCTCACCAGCACAAGGGCCTAAAAAGTACCCATGAGTGAAATGTACAACTAAAACAACTTTGACAATTGAGAAGAAGAATTGAAAAGAGAAGTGCAATAGAACAATACTATTTCCAAGATGCAAAAGTCATAAAAACTTCAAGTGAAATATATATTGATTATTTTGAATTTGATAAATTATTCATTAGAACATATCACTTTTACTTTGACTCTCTGCTCAGTCTCCCAAACCCCATGGGCAGCTGCTAGTGATCATCTCACTGGAACCTAAGATCAAACTAGTATAATATGAAAAGGGTGTCATCTCACTGATTCCTTTTTTGTATTATTTTACTCGAGAATAGGTTGTTCTGAAGATTTGGTTATTAGTAGTGGGCATTGATTTCTGATTTTATTATGCTTTAGTTTGTTTTTCTTTCTTGTTTATTTGGGTTGAGTGTACTCTTGGGGAGCCCTCATATGGAGCAGTTGGGACGTGGAAACCTATAAGGATTCAGGACATGGTCGAGATGAACCTCTTCCTCTATAATACTCTTTCTTGATTGATCTTTATAGATACAAAAAAAATCAGGAAGCATGCGTACTCATATATTCCAAATAAAATTTTGAAACATTTTTGGCGGCACAACCATTCCCCAAATCTCGCCGCCACTCACTCCACAAGTAGCACTTCAATTAATGGTAATAGCAACCAACCCCAGCTAGCTGCTCAAGAATCCAAACAGACCGAAATATATGCCCGTCTCTGTATCGGTTGTGTCCGTGTAACATGGAATAGGACACGGAATTCGAGCGTGAAGTATTGTAAACTACATATATCTAAAGCTAATTGTTTTAATTGCGTATTTGAGAAGGGTTAGTAATGTTGTTACGTTGAAAAAGTAAAGTCAAGATCTGCATACTAAACCAAAGGCCAAAAGGTTGCCATTATAAGAATTTTCATAGATCACCCAGTATTCTTTAGAAATATTTACCTCACAAGAAGATGCCTTTATTTTGATAAAAAATACAATCAAAATTAAAAGAGAACATAACCAAATAGAAGACGAGCACTCAGAACTCAACGCGAGGAACTCCCCATCCAGAGCCACATAGAATTAGGATCTGAAGTATTTCTCCCTTTGTCCACCATAATTGTGTTCTTTCCTCGTCCATCTGGAGCTAAAAAAAAGCCTAAAATCAACAAAACCCTCAAATTAAGAAAACCTTCAAAATAAACAAAATCTAAATGAGTTCTCGATGAAAAACAACATGGTGGATTGGTAATATCTAAAACCCTAAAATCAACAAAACCCTCAAATCAGATAGAGAAAATATAAGGTAAGTACCTTGGGTGGGTCGTCTGTGTCCGTGTCGACGGGGCTCGAGGTGTGGTGATGGTAACCCTGCTTAAAATCTTCGTCGGTAATGGAGGTCTTCTTGCTCTTCACTTCGTTGGGAATGGAGGAGCACATCACAGTTTTTGACCAGCAGCGCGTCATAAGAGGAAGCTCGAGAGAGGGGAAGGGGAAATAGAGAGAGGGGAAGGGGGAAAATCGAAATCGAGAGAGGGGTAGGGGAGGGAACCAAAAACGAGTGCGGGAAAATTTGGGAACTCTTTTTTGCCTTTGTAATACTTTCTAACAGTTTGTTGTCTATCATGTGATCGTAGTTGTGAATTTCTAACAGTTTTTACTGTCACAAACAATATAACAATAAAAATAACAATAAAATAGAACTTTAGTAACAGTTATTTACTTATTGTAACACTTATAACCGTGACAAGTGTGTCACAGTAATTACCGTTACAAATTAAAAATAAATTATGTTAGAAATTACACATTTTGGTGTAGTGTTTGAATGCCTCATACTCCTAAGTAAGTTTACTGATCTTTGACTTCTTAACTTGTGTCGTACCTTCGTGAGTAACTTCAAGAAATTTCCATACTTCATTTGATGCTGTGTATTTAGACACCCTATTAAATTCAGTAATGTCTAAGGCACAAAATAAAGCATTAATAGCACGTGCGTCAAGACTGGCCTGTTTCTTTTCAGCTTTAGTATACTTGTCATGAGATTTCTCAACCAACTCTCCATCAACAAGAATACGTGCATGCTTTTTATAGCCATCAATCTTAATAGACCATAAGTCAAAATCTAGAAATTTTAAGAATAAACACATGCGTGTTTTCTAGTATGTGTAATTTGTACCATCAAACAATGGAGGTCTATTTGTGGTCTAGCCTTCACTTGTGAATTTTATAGTTGCCATGTGTGATATAAAGTGATCTATATAACTGCAGTACAGATAAGAATAATAATTGTGTTACCTCGCTTTACCTATATAATCTGCTCTGATACCAATTATAGGAACGAATTTTAAGGTACAATACTCTAGAGGGGTAAACAGAATAGGCAGTAAAAATTTAGCTAATTAAAAATGTTAGCAACAAGATCACAGATAATATATCACAAGTACGTAAATAACAAGCAGAGATCAGAAAGCAAACGCAAACATGCGATGTATACCGATTTTTTCTCTTGTGAGGACTATTCCAGTCGGAAGAACTCTAGCTTCCAGTTGAATCCACTATAGAAAAATACCACAAATTTTTATCCGAAGTCTTTGCAACTTCTACAACGCGAGCTTTGATTCGAAGTTGTTAAACCCCTAAAATTTTAATATATTTTTATCAATTTTGGTACTGATTTAAAATTTTTGTATTGTACGTCGCATAGTCGTATTGTACGTTGTGCGCAAGCGGCGTATTCGTAAATTGATCGTCGAGTGCGAATATGTGCGAGGTACATATTTTTGTAAATATTTTTAGAAGCTTGATTATTCAAATAATAAATAATAAATATTTTTGATTATTTTAAAAGTTGTAAAATACATCATATTGGAATTTTCAACTCTTTATTTTACATTATGAAAGGTTTTATAAATGGTAATTTTGAAGACGAGGTATTATGCAAATATTCATTTCATCCGAGGTACATAAATTTAAAATTTAGATATATAATTCCATGTATCGAATTGATAGATATTAATATTTTATTATTCAAAAAGATATTTAAAAATATTTATTATTTTCGAAAGTATTATTATTGATATTTTTGGAAAATATATTTGAAAATTTTTATGGCCATTTTAAATCTTGATTTGATTTTTATGGTTTTAATTTAAAAGTTTAAAGGTAAAATTTATATTTAAATTTGAGTTTGGATTATCTAAGTTTAAATTAGAATTTAATTTAGATTTGATTTTTAAATTATTCAAATGGGGTTTTAAACAAACCCAAGCCTTATCCAACTGGGAATTCCCACCTCCTATAAAAGGAGAGGTACTCCTCCAAGAAATTTTCCATCCCAAAGCACACGTGCATCGTGTCTGTGTTTCATGTCCATCCACTATATTTTTTTACAGCTACATTAGTCGGAGCCGAGGCCGACAAATCCGACCCTCACTTACCGTATCGGACACACCCGACACGGACTATACAACAGTACTACTCCGGCCCCGTCCTCTGCGACAATCATCACAGACCCAAATCATCTACTCCTTCACCCCGTTCCGACTACCCGCTGTCCCCACAGCCAACCCCAACCACGCCGTGGCCGACTTAACACAACCATCCCCTCTGTCTCCCCGACCGCCACCCGCCATCATCACCACATCCAGCTCACCATCACCTTCAGCACACACCACCGCCATCGCCCCGGCTAACCCAGCCATCCGAACCACCGCCACCAGAAAAAGGAAAAGGAAAGAAGAGCCCTAACCTACCAAACCACGCCGTCGTCGGAAAACTACTAGCCGCAGCACCCGACGCTGCAGCTCTCAGCCGATCCACCGCCACCGCGACAAGATCCCCGGCACCATCGCCATCGGCTTACCCCTTGGCCGGTACAGGAGCTTCCGCCACCGCGACAAGATCCCCGGCACCTCCTCGCTCCCCGTGCACGGCAGCTTCCCCAAACGGAGCACCGGATCCGCACACCACCATCCGTTCCCCGGCGTCCTGCGACTCCTCCGCCTAGATCCCTCCGCCGTGCCGCGCAACCTTGCTCCGACCGCCCGCCAGAGCTTTGATCGTCCTCCATCCGGCCTTCCATTTTCCCCTCCGTCGAATACCTCCACCGCCGGCTCTCGGCGCCCAGCCGCCCTCGCGCCCACCGCCGCGGATCCGTCCGCCCGCCTTGGTAAACCCTCTCTCACCCCTTTCTTTCCCACCTCACTCTCTCTTTCTCTCATTTGTTAATTGGGAAAGGAACTGTAACAGTTAGAGTATTAATATTATTATTATTATTCTTATTATTATGATTATTATCATTACTTTTATTATGATATATTATTAATAGTATTAATTACTATTTACTTAAATGATATTAGTAAAAAATTTAGTATTATTAATATAGCTATATTATTAGGATTGATTTTGGAAACTATATACTAATATAAGATATTTGTGAAAAACACCTTACAGATTTAACCCTATATATATATATATATATATTTCAAAACATAGTCTAAGCCTTAAGAAAAATTCCTAGATTAATTAATATTTACAAAAAAAAATGTTTTGCCTAAATATGGTTTTCAAATTATTATGTATAAATTATTTTCTACTGTTTACGTAAAAATTACTTTAAATTTTTTTCAAATAATATTAATGATTTCTAAAATAGTATAAGTATGTATTCTCCACAAAACTCCCACCTTGATATCCCCATTGATCATTACTAATTGCATTTCTTCCCAAATTCTGACTAATAACATATTCATATTTCCTCGTGACTCTCGGACCATTACACATCGTACATGGCAACTGGACAAACAAGACTTGATGGAACACCACCCCACACCAGATGACACACCAGGCGAGACACCTTGCCTTTACTGTTTAATTTCTTGCTCAATATCATGCATGTTTTATTTCTTATAAGTTGTTCTTTCAAAATCCTATGTAGTTGCAAATTATTATATTTAGTTTTTTTTCATGTATTTAGCCTAGAGTTAAGGGACCACCTTTGTTTATGCCGCATTCATGGGCCGACACTTGTGTACCATGATGTCACGTGTCTCATATAGATTCAGACTTACGTACCGACCGTACATCGGTGTATACAGGACGAGCGTTAGGGTATAACTGCTAATATAATTGCATAGAAGACTTAGCTGTTATTAGGAATATCATGGTGTGGATTCTGCACGAGTAGTGCAGGGGGAGGGTGAAGACAGTTATTAGGCACAGGGGCTTTCACACCTTTACCTTCGTCTAGCTGCCATTTGTGACTCAGTCGAGAGCTAGTGGCCGTGCATTTATTTACTTTTCTCTAGATGCCACTAGTGCCTCGGTTGAAACACAAATGTGCCGTGCATTTACCTTCGTCTAGCTGCCGTTAGTGACTCACCCAAGAGCTAGTGACCGTGCATTTATTTTTCTCTAGATGCCCCTTAGCTCTCACTCGAGTTCTAATGGGCCGTGCATTTACTTTTCTCTAGACGCCACTAGTGCCTTGGTTGAAACGCTAACGCGTCGTGTTTCTAGTCTCGAGAGCCCTTGAGTGGAACGTTGTCTTCAAATTGCATTTTCACATAGAATGGTTAAGAACCTTTATCTGTTTA
The DNA here is from genome assembly GCA_029216955.1 of Iris pallida. NCBI lineage: Eukaryota > Viridiplantae > Streptophyta > Magnoliopsida > Asparagales > Iridaceae > Iris > Iris pallida. The sequence goes on from JANAVB010010798.1 coordinate 1,294,602, forward strand.
GTCATATATAATTTTCTGTTGAGCTAACCTTATTCAGTTTATGGCATGATATTATGTGTCTTGTTACGTCCCTCTGAGGACCTGGTTATCTCGCCAGGTGTGTGCTATTGTCTTTCGCAGGTGTTCTAGCTCTAGCCGTGTTCATCGCCATTTCTTCGAGGATGATTGCACTTGGATCACCTTCGCTTCGCTCGCCAAATTTATTTCTTTTCTCATGTATTTTTCCTTTACTTGTTGGTAGTGGATTTGTCTCCGCCCAACATATTGTATCGAGACAATTCATTATCATTATATGATATCTTTTATTCATTTATTTTGTGTGGATGAGAATAGTTATGGTTCTACTACATTTTACATCTTATGTATACATACGAGGTCCATGTATTTCGTATGTATACAGCTGGCATGTCTACGTTCCTAGTCCTACATATTTTGGGACTGGGACGTTACATGTTTTTGTGGTGGCCCATGCAGGTCAAGATAAATTGTTTGGTTACTTTACCGTACCAAGCAAGCATGCGAATAGGATTAGAAGTCTAGGATCTCATCCACATACTCGACCTCCTTCCTCGATTCCATATTCGACCGACTCATCAATTGCATCTTGCTTGATTCCTTCTATCATTATTATTATTATCTTCACTTCGTGCTTACTAGAGATTGACCCTACTAGTTAGATCTCTGTAACGCCCCAGTCCCAAAATATGTAGGACTAGGAACGTAGATATGCCAGCTGTATTCATACGAAGTATACTCCAATATATGGAAGCCTCGTATAAATACATAAGCTGTAAAACGCAATAGAACCATAACTAATCTCATCCACACAAAATAAATGAATAGAAGATCTCATATAAAGATAATAAATCGTCTTGATACAATATGTTGGACGAAGACAAATCCACTACCAACAAAATAAGGAAAAATACATGGAAAATAAAATAAGTATGGCGAGCGAAGCGAAGACGATCCAAGTACAATCATCCTCGAGAAATAGTAATGAATACGGCTAGAGCTAAAGCACCTGCGAAGGACAATAGCACACACCTGGGAAGATAACCAGGTCCTCAGAGGGACATAACAAGACACATAATATCATGCCATATAAACTGAATAAATATTGCTCAAATAAATAAGTCAATTGAATTATAACATGGTCCAACATGCACCTATTGTACAAGCTTACCATCCCCCCAACCAAACAAGGACAGGATATGGTAAACTAATTCACGGTGACGTATCTTTCCATGCTAGGAATCCAATATGGTATCCGGACCCCAACAAGGTTCAATACATTCTTATCGAAGTAGTAAGTCACACCTACAACCAAATAAGGAAAAGATATGACGAACTAATCTGCGACAAGTTATCGTTCCAAGCCACGGTTAGATACAAGTACCCAAACTAAAAGTACTCGTACCTAACGGATAAAGGTAGCCTAACCAGTCTAAGTGAATGCAGTTTTAAGAACAGTTCATGGTAGCATGACTACCGGGTCAAGTCAAGAAAATACCAATGCAGTACCTCAGTAGCGAATCACAACACCATATACTATTCCTCAGTATCGAGCGAGTCTATAGCATATAGTCTACCTATCGTTCCTCAGTAGCGAGCGAGTTTACGATAGATAGGGTGGTAGTCAACTTCCAATCATGTTCTCCCTGCCCAATGCCAACTCATAACTGCGAAGTCTTCTGTAGAAGCATGGAAAATAATAAAGAAAGATCCATGCGGCCAAGAAACCCCATGCGGCTCAGATAGCCCATGCGGTTCAGAAAATCCATACAGCTCAAACGAGTCTATGCGGTTCTGTGATCACCATACGACTCAGAAGAAAAGACACGTGGCTTACAAACAGTTCTCCCCTCCGCACTGTACTGCATTAATTGCTTGGACGGCTGACCACTCTGACGAAGCGACAGGCCTGACATAAAGAGGCAATTATGACTCTGTCATAATGACAGAATCCTAGGAAATCAAAGAAAATCTCTGACACAACCCCCGAGATCCAGAAAATGCCACGCAGCTGAGACACGTGGACAGCCATATACGGCTCGAGCGGAGACCCCCTATGCGGCTCAAGTTGAAGTTGTCCTATGCGGTCCAGATCGAGACAGCCCTATGCGGCTCAAGCAGACGCAGCCCTATGCGGCTCACAAGGATCAGCCCTATGCGGCTCACAAGGATCATCTCCATGCGGATCACTACCCATTGTATGGTCCAGATTATCATATGGTTCGAAGATTCGGGGTCCACTCCCCAAGCTGCCCTGACACGTGGCCAGGCTTATGCGGCTCAAACTTTATGCGGCCCAATCCTTATGCGGCTCAGTGACTCCTAGGATATGTGTCATAAATCCAATCAATTTCCCAGATTTACCATAATCAAAGATTGGGTCAAATCCCAATAATCTGGGACACGTGGTAGGAGAATGAATTAAATTTATTCATTCAGATTCGCAGACATCAGCAGATCATCATCGTGGAGATTTATTCTAATCAGCATTAATTACTGATAGGATTTGGTGCAATCTACACTAAATGGCCCAGATCCATTACACTCAAAATTAATGGCCCAGATTGATCGATCAACAGGCCGCCGTCACTTTGAGGGGCAATCATTGTGAACCCTAATGAGGTCCCCCCATTCTTATAAATAGCAGGGTGCCATTCCCTTGCAAAATACATACGCACACATACATACAGAGAGGACAACTCTTTTCAAGATCAGAGAGAGCACCACATACTTGGAGAGAGAGAGCAGGAAGAGAGCATATAGAGCATTTCTTCAACGCTGAGCAATCTTTTGGAGCCAGGGCTGCATACCGATCGTCCAAGGAGTAAGGCAGAGTTGTCGTGGCTTTTCCGAGCCTCTATTGTCACCCCCCCCAGAATCTAAAATAAATAATTGTACTTAGACTGCTGTACCTAGGCTTTCGTCCCTAGGCTTTCTTTGTACAAGCGAGTTTGTAACGTGAAGTAAAAGTCCAGTCCTCCGATAATTGTTCTGCTCTTTTATATTTCATGGCAAACACGATGGCGACTCTGCTGGGGACAAACTTCTCCACGGCTGAAGAGTTGGTGATGCAGTCGGATGCAGCCAAGCTTGGCTCCACGCAACCGAAGATGGTCGTCCGTTTCGACCAACAGGCGTTCGAAGAGATGCTCTCTGAAGAAAGTGCTGGCCCGATCCAGAAGCGAACCCGCACAAGGAAATCTCGCTGCGAGTGTAGGCCAAAATTATTTGCTCCTCCACAAGCTCTGGACGGGGTACTCTCTGCTACCCAAGACGGCGAGGGCGATTCTCAAACGGCTCCACTTTCAGCCGTAGAGAACTCTGCTGTCCCCAAGTCCGGCAGAGGAAAGCACTACGATGCTGGACTTGCAGGGACAAAGAGTGAGTCTATGTGCCCCAAGAAGAAGCCGAGCTCTCCTGTGGCCAAATCTGCCAACCACATGCAGGAGGCTCATACGGGTGGGTCTACCAGCCGCATGAAAAAAATCCATGTGGCCAGATCATCCAGCCGCATAAAGAAGACTCATGCGGCTGAGACTCCCAGCCACATGAAGAAAGCCTATGCGGCTATGTCTGCCAGCCGCATACGGACTACCGATGACAGCCGCATGACGCCTACTCCACGCGGCTCTGTCTTCGACCGCCTCTCGTACGGTCCTGATCTCTTGTGCTCCCAAGAAGATATGTCTGACTCTCTCCAGTATCACTTAGACTCTTCCTACTATGTGCCCTTACGTACTAGAACGAAGAAATCTAAAGCAGCACGAGCCTGGCGAGTTCGGTCTGCTGATCTGACCTCTGACCATCCGAGCATTCTGCATACTGTTACGCGGGCCTCGGATGGGAAGTTGTACAGAACCACTCGAGTCCAACCCCCGGCGGCAGACAGACAGAGAGGTTCGCAAAAGTCTCCCAAAATCCCGGGAGCAAACATGGTCAGTCCAGACCCATCTGACTTGCGTGAGGCCATCCTCCACAAACGCAAGAAAAGAGAAGATGCATCGGGGTGCAAAGAGTCCTCCCACGGACGTCACTGCACCCAAGTTATCGTCAACTGCTGCTGCAACAGCGCGACGGTACGAGAAGACCGGCAGTCTGTCTTTCAAAGACTGCAACAGCCATCTTCAGAAGACGAGGCACTCCCCGTCGTCTCCTACAACTCTGCTCGGAAAGTCCCCGCCGGTGGGAAGGGGAAGAAGACCAGCGCCTCTAGCCCAAAGATATCAACCACTATGAATAAAAGACTGTCGTCTAAGCGGGTGCCTGCCACCGGAGTTTTCCAAGGTACCCGTTCCAAGATGAAATCTGCTACAGTGGGAGACTCGTCGTCCACACCACTGGGGGTTGCTGGGACTGGGGGTAGCACTCCTCTAAACCTCCACGATAATCCGATGTTACAAGAAAACGAGCCAGGAGAAACAACTCTCCCATCTGATGCAGCAAACCCCTACGTTCCCGAGGACGTCCATAATTTCCAAGACGAGGCGAACTCGAAAACTGGGGGTACTGTTCCTTCTGAGTCCGAACTAGAGGAGAACATTCCCATATATCCCGGTGACTTCTCACTACAGGGGTACGATTCGGAGGGCTCCTCCTCCAATGTTCCTTCCATCTCTCCTCATGTAAAGACGGTATTCATGACGGACAGCAACCAAGGTGGTTCCAGTGATCGCCAACGCATCGACACTCTAGAGGCCATACTGCATGCCTTGGTCAAGTCTGTAGACGAGATCAAAGTGGCCCTTCCAACTCTCCAAGGAGGGACGCCTGGCCAAACAAGTACGGGTCCCGTGCTTAATGCGGACTCGAACTCAGCAGCACCGAACCCGGGCAACATTCCTCCCGAAGTAATGGCCCCCACCGCTGTGGATGAGGCCCGCGAAGCGAAAAGAGAGGTCCAAGAGCTCCGAGCCATGTTCCACGCTCGAGAAAACTCTCAAGACCTCAGAATACGGCAACTATACCCTGCTGCATGGAGGGATGTCCCCTTCCCGCCAAGAAATAAGCCGTTCAATATCAATCCTTATGATGGAAAGACCTCCGCAAGTCGGTACATCACTTACTTCGAGGTCACCACCGACCATCTGCCCCATGATGATGCCATCCTCACACGATTATTCATCGGGGCATTGGAAGGAGTCGTCTTCGACTGGTATCGCAATCTGTCGGACAACTGCATCCACTCCTTCGCTGGCTTCAAGCGCATATTCTTGGAGAGATTCTACGAAGTAGGGCAGGACATCACCATGTCCACCCTCATGGACGTCGTCCAAGGGGAGAAAGAGCTGACAAGAACTACATCGAGCGGTTCTGCCAAACCGCCATGAAGTTGCCCTCTGGAAACCCGGATTCCTCCTTGATTGAAATTTGCCAAAAGAGACTGCTTCCAACAATCAGTCTCTGGATGGACGAAAGTCAATTCAAAGACAGGAAGATGTTTATCATTAGTGCCACAAGTGCCGAAGAACGATTGAAGAAGGCTCGCCAACTGGAATTATACATCTCAGACGGAGAGAACAAGGGCAAGCATCCCAACAACGACAATAGGAGTAGTCCCTCCAACAATCGGGACAGCAGGGGTAAGCAGGCTATGGTGGCCGATACAGCACAGAAACCTGAGCCAAAGCCAGCAGACAAACAATAGCCGCAAATCACTTACTCCTTCGAAGACGGTCACGTCAAGCCCATCTTGGACATGCTCATACAAGGAGACAGAATTCAGCTTCCTCCACCAAGACGGGAACCACGGCCGACAGAGATGGAGAACCCAAAGTACTGCCATTATCATCGCTACGTCCACCATGCTACACACGACTGCTACCAGCTAAAACGGTACATCCAAAATCTCATCGATTCGAACGCACTGGCTATCAATTTCGAAGAGGTAACCGTGGCAGCCAATATGGTGTCAGTATAATTCGGCAGCTTCTCCCCGACGGAAACTCAAGACGGTGTGGTCTCCATCCCTCTGGCGACAATGAAGATTGCTAATCTTCTACCTCTCCGAGATCAGACTGCTGGTCTAGTGCCCCTCACCACATCAGGGGGGGAGGTCATGTGGATCCATCCAGACTTGGTATCTGAAGTGACTCAGCCCACTCCATCTTCCACCTGCAAGAAGAAAAGTGGAAAAGTCAGGACTTGCCACACAATCTCGGCAGACATCGAAGAAGCTACAGCCATCGTCACGCGGTCTGGGGCGCAATCCCAACCTGTGGTTGACAATCCAGCTGAAGATCATCAATCCACTACAACTGATGCTCCGGGACCGGCTCAGCCTCCGACGACTGACAAGCCTAGGCCGAGGGAGACTCGCTTTGACAAATCCCTCCGAAAAGAGGTAGTCCAAGGGCTGGAGAAGCCCTACAACTTCGACATCTTGGCACAATTGGCCAACACACCGGCCAAGTTGTCATTATACGAGCTCTTGAGACTCTCCAAGGATGTTCGTGCGGCTTTGAGAGATGCACTCCAAAATGCCGACGCATACCTGGCTCAGGTCAACCTTACGGGAGAAAACCAGCCTGCAGATCTCCAAGACAGCGCCTGCACGGGAGCGATGTCCAACATTATCTTCACTCCGTATAACATGCTCATCAAAACCAACCTGCATGATCGCCCGCTATATTACACTAGATACATCGGCGATGTAAAGGTAGATCGGATGCACATAGATCCTGGCTCTTCCATAAGCATTATCCCGAAGGGTCTGCTACATCATCTTCGTATCCTAATGCATTGCTTGATGCCTACAAGCACCGCCATCAGCGGTTTTAATTCGGGCAGGAGCTACCCAATTGGGAAGATTCGTCTGAAGTGTCAAATTGGCGATCTCCAATCAGAGGTCACCTGCTACGTCATAGATGCAGACACTTCATACAATATTCTCTTGGGACGCCCATGGATACACGATTATATGATCGTACCTTTCACACTGCACTAGTGCTTCAAATATGTCGACAAACACGACTTCGTGAGGACAGAATTTGCTGATATCGATCCCTTCAAAGGGGTCGAATCCTACTACTCAGACTCCTGTCTGTACGAACAATCGAAGAAGCATCTTGGTGAAGGATATATGCAAGCTCGTACCGAGACAGCCACAGGATCAGAAGAACCTCTGACTATCCACCTCCAAGCTCGCAAGCCTGGCAAGTCTGTACCCCTTACCGCCACTCTGCGTAAGGACGCAATTAGCCTCTCGGCACAAGAAGAGCAGATGATAATCCGGCCGCCAAGGTCTGGCCAAGTGCCAAGACCCACAACAGAGCCACTAACAATCAGGCTGCCGAGAGCCGGCCAGCCACAAACGGAGAAGCCCAATCCCTCCGACAAGCCAATGACGATACGCCTTCCCAAGAAGGGTCGTCACCCCGATACAAGGCCTGGAACGTCTAACGAACCAACCACTCCCCGCCCAGCATCGAGTGCCAAGCTGGGGGTCGCTAGTTTGCCAACAACTCCATGCTCTGCTCCACCAGCCGAACCACTGACGATCAAGCTGCCCAGGTTGTCCTCTCAGTCTTCGTTTATACAGGGGGTAACCGAAGAGGAACCGGAGCTAGCCAAGTATGTGGCTGCCCACACTGATGTTCCCTCCGCAGATGATGTAATCCCCCTAGAAAAGATACCTTACTTCATCAATAAAGGGCTATCTTTGAACTACCTCGAGCTTAATAAGCTCTGTACGAGTTATGCTATGGAACACGGTAAAGGCACCCACGTCCACATACAGGTGACAAATGTGCACACACCGCAATCCAGCTTACTCCAGCGGAAGACGCTTACCGCATAATCGAGGAAGGGGACCATCCAATCATCTTCGGCCGGAAGGACGACCCGCATCCCTTCACCGTAGAAGAAGTCGACCTTGGATCAGATGCCGGGAGTGGTCTCCCCAATCTAAATATATCATGCAAAAACAGGGGTATAATCTGGAGACCACGCCAGGCTTGAACTACGGCACTAGGCGACGATTACCTTTGAAGCCACCGGTCCCGGCTGGCAAACCACGGGACTACTATAGCAAGACTCGATGTAGATTAGGGTATGTAACACCTACGACGACCCCTGAAAGTTCAGTTGAAGAATACGACTGGCATTCATATTCAACTGGATCACCAACTTCTGACTCAGATACCAGCATCGGAGATGTATTCAGACAAGCCTTATCAGTCAACATGGCATTCGCCGACGCTTATGAAGAAGACGAAGACATCCCTGAAATCCTCGAGTTAGAGCCGTGGGCCCAACAGTTGGATGCACAATAGGAAAAGCGGTTCGAACTGAGAGAACCTCCGACTGAAGATGAGGTTGTACAGGTCGACCTCGGCAGCGAATCTTCTCCAAAACCAATCTTCGTCAGTAAGAGCCTAACAGACGAAGAGCGAGAATAGCTGCTGGAACTTGTCAAAGAATATATTGATGTGTTCGCCTGGAGCTATGAAGACATGCCGGGGTTAAATCCCGATATTGCTCTTCACAAACTAAACATTCGGCCGGATGTAAAGCCAGTCAAGCAACAACAGCGACGCTTCCGCCCAGGCATCATGGATGTGATCGAAATCGAAGTCAACAAACTGATAGCCAGCGGCTTCATTCGTGAGGAACAACATCCGGATTGGGTCGCCAACATAGTACCCGTCCTCAAGAAAAATAGGAAGATTCAAATCTGCATCGACTTCCGCAATCTGAACGAGGCATGCCCCAAAGATGAATTCCCCCTCCCTATTACGGACATCATGATTGACAATACCTGCAGCTTTGAACGTATGTCATTCATGGATGGCTTCTCGAGGTACAACCAAATCAAGATGTCTCCTGACGACGAAAAGCACAGTCACTACCACATTTTAGGTTGAGGGTATTTTGGTCATTTTGACTTTTTTTTATGATTTTGATTTTTTATTAATTAAATATGTGCTAAATGTTAAGTTGAGACTTGACCTAGAAACTTAGCCTAATCTAGATTAGCCTTGATTGATTAGGTTAACTTAATCATGTCATAATTACTAATATCTAGATATTTGTAGGTAAGATATTTAACCCTAAGATATTTGTAATAAAGGTAGCCATGACAAGTTGAACCAATAGGAAGGCCTAGATTTTGTTGGACAACTCCTAGCCACACATCTAGCCCTAAAAATTAACCCTAACACATCTAATGGCAGCCACAAATGATTTCCCCCTTCCTATAAAACATCTCTAACAAAAACCTTTGCCTCTTTTACAACTCTTTAGAACCCTAATAGTTCCTCCTCAAAATTCCTTCCCTAAATATCCAAATCAAGCCCAAATTGGTTCTAATCAATTGCAACATCACCCTCTACCATAGTGGAGGCTAGTTGGGGCTTGCTAGCTAGGGTTTGAAGTGCTTGGGTGAATTGGAGTTCAAGAAGAAGCCTCATCCTTGCCCTTTTTCATTGAGATTCAATCTCAATAGGTAAATCCCATGAAACCCTAGTAAATTATGTTTTAATTCCATAGATGCATGCATATAGGTATACCCTAGCTGTAGAAATGGTTTGGTACTAGGTAGTGTCCATTTCGTGTCCGTATCGGACACGTATCAATGGTTTTAAGAAAGTGTTCGATGTAATGCTTGTGAGAAATTTAGTGTGCTAATTTCAAAAACTAAATAAACAGAAAATTAGGTTTTAATATGTATGTTAATATTCCAGAGGACTGAGTCGAAGATTTGGTGTCCTTCGTGTCCAAAATGGACACGCACACACGCACGCAGACAAGGTAGCAGTGTCCTGCTACCCGAGTGTCACTGTGGACACGACACGCCACGTGGCGACCTGCCACTTGACACAGACCAAGCGGCAGTGACTGACATCACGCCCCTTGAATCTCGTCTCGTCTTGTGTCGTATCCGAGGAGTAATTGCTTCCGCACTGATTTATACACGAACTGTGCACACAGGTTTTTCCCATTGATACGGTCTTCGCGTCGGACACTGACACGCTTTGGACTCGATACAGAGTGTCGAATCTCTAGCCTGAGACCTCAGCTACCTATAGACACGTGCACGAGACCCCACGTGCTTTGTGTCGTGTCCAGTTCGATTCGAACTTGCTGTACGAGCTTGTGCACGACACTGTGCACTGTGCAGTGTACTCGTGTGTGTTCGAGTGTCTTGGACACGCCTGTGTCCACTTGGTTGGACACGGAGGCTTGGTTTGACACGTGTACACTCGACACCTAGTTTACCAACCCTTAATTTAACATATTAACATGTTTTGGTGGTTTGAATTTCAAATTCCCATGAATGACTGATACCATATGAACTGTCCATTATTTCGAACCTTTAATTCCTGTTCTGAGCTGATTTGAATGATAAGTTTCATAAATTATTTATCTATACAAGTGTATTAGTTCCTACTAGTTGGGAATTGCAAGTTAGAATAGGTTTTTGCATTATAGAATAGGATTTTGATTTAAAGTTGGACTGATGCACAGTCCTGGAAATCTCAGATTTCAATCCTGAAATTTTCATTCCTTTTTTTTTCCTTTAACTGAACTTTGATGTTAGTTAACATGTTCAATTCCCATTATAATGCGGGTTATGACTGATTCATGGGTTAATTAGTTTTTTTGAATGCAGTTTTATAGGTATCAGTGTTCCAGGATCCTTAAATAAGGGTATCAGAAAACTGAGATGGGTTTTAATGTTTGTACATAAGTGAGAATGGTTGAACTAATATTGCCCTGTTTGAAAACTGAAATTTAACTTCTGAGTTGTGCACCTTTCCCTAATTGTTAAACTGTCAAGTGATTTCAATTTCCCTTAACTGATTTGAGTGACATTGCCAAGTTAGGATTTTATACATTGTGTTAGGTTCATTGAAGCATGGTTTCGAAATAGGATGCTATGTTTTTCTAATGGGAAGGGTTAACTGTCAATATAGCTAACTGTCATTGCATAACACTGAATTTGAATGTTAAACCCTTTACTCCTAAACTGGAATGTATGTGATTCCTGAGAATGGGATTGAAAACTGACAATGGGAATGAACTAAACAGTGAACCCAAGTTCACATGTGATTCCTGGGACTTCAAAAGAAAACCTGGAATGAACTTTGGATGGGGTTGTTATCGCAAATTGGTTCCAGAATTAGAAGGTTTATTAAACTGAATTCCCTTGTCCATAACTGAGATTCAGTTGTAGTAATTCTTGAGTTTAGGTAGGATAAAACCTGATTTTGTTCTTAAGTTCAACATGTTAACTTGATTGAACTGTCATGTACTCCCTCACATGAATACACCTAGACACACACCCTCACATGCTACTCAGTTAACAGATTTTACACCTACACCCACTGTCACATGTTAAACTCTCACATACTCACCATATCACCTACACACTCTACACACATACATGTGCCTTGTGTCCATGCCCTTCTATATGCGATATATGTTATAATGTGGCCTGTGTCTAATATGCTATTTATATAAATTAAATATATTATTAATGTATATATGTAAATGTGTGAAGTGTGTGAAAATATACATTAGTGTGAAATAAACTATGTGTGTATACCTAGAATTGACTTGTTAAACCTAAAATTGACTTACTAAGCCTAGATTAGACTAGTTGACCAAGATTTACCAAACCCTAACTAGTTTGACCTAATTTGACTAGAGTTGACTTTTAGAGTTGACCAAGAGTTGACTTTGGTCCAGACTGACCTAGAAACATGTAGATGCATTGTATTCTTCAATTATAATTCCCTTGTATACATCATGACTTGTGTTGCTCTAAATAGGACTCAGTTACCTCGCTTCGGACTTTATTTTCTCAGGGACATTCGGATCTCAGGCGAGTACATTCTCTGATCTTTTCATACTTGCTAGGACCTACTTTCATGCTCTAGATTACTTTACTTGATACTGACACATGTTATCACGGATTAGTACTATATGGATCTTGTTGTGCGATGTTATCCCCTTCGCGGATACATCGGGTATTTCATGTTCGTGTACTTTATCATGGGCATCGTGTACTCTTTGTGTTCGTGTTATTCGTGTGCATATTGTGTGAATCGTGTGAACTCGTGTACTCTCATGTGCCCACATGATCATCGTGTGCATCTATACTTCGTGTGCAATAACATAACTCGATTGGATTCTTGTGTATTGATTGGGGACGGGGGAGTAGAAGTGGTTATGTGATCTATCCATATAGTGTGAACCTTTTTATATTATATCGTGTGCAACATCGTGCTATTTACATAACCGTCTTGTGCTCTGAATCACTAGTCACTTACAGTTCTTACTTATTATATATACATTTCCAGTTTACAAATATCTCTCTTGTTTTCGTGTACATCTTCTTACAGTTCATGTATCTTACTCTTCTGCATGTTTTTACCTTCATGCCATGATATGAATTGCATGAGATGTATTGTGCTCGTTCCTGTCCTGACTGGACCTGTTGAAAATATTACAGATGACACCGAGAATTTTTGCCCTACATACTACGGAGCAGCCCTAGACGACACTTGCGAGCTGGACTCTCAGGAGGACCCAGCTCTAGCTGATGACATCACCCCTACTGCCTAGACTAGTTTAGTTAGGCTTTATCTTACTTATGTTGTCTTTGGGATTTGAGTTGTACTATGTTTTGTTATTGTGTCGTTTAGACACTTAGACTTATTTCCCCTTCTGTTGTATCTTCCTTGGGATTTCATCTATGATATCGTACTATTTCTGTCTTAGTTGTGATTGAGACAATATTCTGTATTGTCACATCCACTCGGAGTGTATATACTGTACATGTACCTTATATTGTTAGATGTTGTGACCTAGGATAGCGTTCTACCTCCGACACTGTGGCGTAGGCTGGACGTACCCACTTCTCTTGCCCTTACTCTAGGGTGCGGGTCGTGACACGTTTTTAGTGGTGGCCCATGCAGGTCTAGATTGTAGTGGTATTCGAACTAGAGTATCACTACAACCTGTAGTAGGATAGGATATAGTTTTGAGGTACTCAATCACATTAGGAAAACTCCGATCCAATAATTGCCATCTAATTTCTTGTTGATTAAATATTTTTCCTTTGAATAAATAACTATCCTTTATTGATTTTCGCTTCATTCTCAGTAATTATTTCTGTTTTGATCTGTCTTCAGGATGGTTATGGAGACACGATCCCATCGCTCTGGTCCGGGGGATACTATCGAGAGGTCGACCACCTCTCGTCCTGATCGTCAGGGCTACGAGACCGCAGCTTCTTTTGTGCCGACTCAGGTTGGCATTTCTGCTGCATTTGGAGGTGCACCTCCGCCTGTACAGAGACTTTCCTCCGTCATTCCCGATATCCTTTGGCAGCATCAGCAGCCACCTTCCGGATCAGTTGACGCGGGGCAGTTGTTCGAATTCCTTCAGAAGATGGTGGACTCTCAACAGCGGCAAACAGCTCATTTCCAGTAGGGTATAGAGAATGCCCATCAGCTTGCTTTGACGACTGTGGAGAGAGTTATCGCACAGCCGTAGGCAGCCCCGGTGCAGCCATATCAGCCGAGGACACCAGGGATCCAGGACTTTCAGAAGATGCGTCTGCGGGACTTCTGCGGCATAGAGGGGATCTTATATGCCGATGACTGGATCGAGCATATCGAAGAGATATTTCGGCTGGCGGAGATACCAGTCCGACTACAGATCGAGGCGACAGGCAGCCAGATGCAGGACCTGGCCCGCACTTGGTATCAGGCGGACCCTAGAGTGGGGGCCGAGGGACAGACTTGGGCAGCCTTCAAGAAGCTATACAAGGAGAAATTCTTTCCTGACACAGCTCTCGGCTCCCTGGAGACGCAGTTTGAGAGCCTAGTGCAGGGCAGCCGTACTGTCGAGGAGTACGCAGGGGAGTTCTGCCGACTAGGCAGATTTATGGAGGGACTCAACAATTCGGCGAAGGCCCGGAGGTTTCGGAAGGGTTTAGTCAAAGAGGTCAAGTCCTTGACCAAGAGTGACCGGAGTGCCACTTTCGAGAAGATCTTGATGGGTGCCATGGCAGCAGAGGATGATCTTGAGCTGAAGCTCAAGAGAGGGCAAGACTTCCACGGAGCCAGTAGCAACGGGGGTCCGGCCAAGAGGCCCCACTTCCAGCAGCTGCAGCAGAGGCAGTTCCAGCAGCAGCCTCAGGGATAGGGGCGAGCACCTTTTCAGCAGGGCCCCAGGCAGCAGCAGACCACCAGTTGTCCTTTCTGCAGGAAGCCGGGACACGGGTGGAATGACTGTAGGAAGAAGCTAGGGAGGTGTCTGATGTGTGGTTCTCCAGACCACCAGATGAGAGACTGTCCCGTAGCGGCAGCTCGTCCGACACCAGGAGGAGGAGGAGGAGCCATGGCTCCAGTAGGCCAGCAGAAGGGACCAGCCCTGTAGACTCAGCAGCAGAGGTTTGTCCAGCACCAGCAACAGGCCAGAGGAGGCCAGCAGAGGCGAGCATTCGCCATGGCAGCGGAGGATTCAGATGCTATTGGAGATCTTATTGCAGGTTCTGTTCTTCTTGACTCCATTCCCGCTTTCGTATTGTTTGATTCTGGGGCGTCGCATAGCTTTGTGTCAGTATCTTTTGCTATTCGACACCATCTTGCTTCTGAATCATTGCCTAGGACTTGCAAGATCACGATCGGGGGTGGCATTATCCTCGTCAGTGATATTTGCAGGGATCGGAGAGTAGTTTTGGGAGGCCGAGAACTGGATGTGAGTTTGCTCGTAATGCCACTACCGAACTACGATATAGTACTCGGGATGGATTGGTTGAGCAGGCACCATGCTAGTATAGATTGTCGCGGCGGCAGAGTTCTTTTCTGTCCGCCAGGAGAGCCAGAGTTCGAGTTTGCCAGGCGGGAGGCGGAGCAGAGCAGCGAAGTCTTCTGCGGAGCTTCAGTTGGGGAGCAGACGGTGCCACATCTATTGATAGCAGACTTCATGGATGTATTTCTGGAGGACTTGCCAGGACTACCACCGGACAGAGACGTTGAGTTCTCTATATACTTAGTGCCCGGCGCAGAGCCGATATCTCAGCACGTCTATAGGGTGAACAACAGCGAGTTGGTGGAGTTGAAGAAACAGGTTGATGAGTTGCAGGACAAGGGCTTCATCCGATCTAGTTCTTCACCATGGGGTGCACCGGTGCTCTTTGTATCGAAGAAGGATGGGACGGTACGTATGTGTATCGACTACAGGGCACTCAACAACCTTACGATCAAGAACAGGTACCCACTGCCGCGGATCGATGATCTCTTTGATCAGTTGAGCGGAGCTAGGGTATTTTCGAAGATTAATCTGAGGTCAGGATACCATCAGGTGAAGGTGAGGAGGGAGGATATCCCGAAGACAGCATTCAGGACGCGGTACGGCCAGTTCGAGTTTATGGTGTTGCCATTTGGGTTGACTAATGCCCCGGCGGTATTCATGAACCTAATGAACAAGGTATTCCACCAGTACTTAGACAAGTTCATTGTGGTATTCATTGATGATATCTTAGTATACTCGAGGACCGCGGAGGAGAATGAGGAGCATTTGCGAGTGGTTCTGGAGACTCTCAGGAAGGAGGAGCTTTATGGCAAGCTCTCGAAGTGTGAGTTCTTCCTAGACCGAGTTGATTTCTTGGGTCATGTTGTGACCGGAGATGGGATCTCAGTTGACCCGAGGAAGATCACGGCAGTTGAGGCGTGGGCAGCACCGACTTTAGTCGCGGAGATCAGGAGCTTCCTGGGATTGGCTGGCTACTACAGGAGGTTCGTTCAGGATTTCTCCCGGGTTGCAGAGCCATTGACTAGGCTGACCCGGAAGGACACAGAGTATATCTGGTCAGAGGAGTGTCAGGTCACTTTTGATGAGTTGAAGAAGCGGTTGACGACAGCTCCGATTCTGACCTTGCCAGCAGGAACAGGCGGGTTCACTATCTACAGTGACGCCTCGGGGAAGGGTTTGGGTTGTGTCTTGCAGCAGCATAGGAAGGTAATTGCTTATGCTTCCAGGCAGTTACGTCCGCATGCGAAGAACTACCCTACCCATGATTTAGAGTTGGCGGCAGTTATTTTTGCTTTGAAGTTGTGGAAACACTATTTATAAGGAGAGCGTGTGGAGATCTTCACAGACCACAAGAGCTTGAAGTATGTGTTTACACAGAAGGAGCTCAATATGAGGCAGCGTAGATGGTTGGAGTTGATGAAGGACTTCGACATTACACTGCAGTATCATCCAGGGAAGGCCAACGTAGTTGTCGATGCTTTGAGCAGATATCCGACAGCCATGTGTTTGACGGCAGATCGTCACTTACTAGCAGATCTGGAGAGCTTGGGGATCGAGGTGCTAGTGCCAGGAGTAGCGATACAGATGTGGGGTTTACAAATTCGGTCGGACTTAATTGGGAGGATCAAGTCGACTCAGTTCGACGATATTGCTCTACGTTGCATCCAAGAGCAGGCTCTAGCAGGGTTGGTAGATGAGTTCACCATTACAGAGGATGGCGCATTGAGGCACGGTTCCAGACTGTGTGTGCCCATTGGAGAGCTTCGGGAGCAGGTCATGTAGGAGGCCCACCGATCTCAGTACTCTATGCGTCCAGGTGCAAACAAGATGTATAGGGATCTGAGGGAGCAGGTATGGTGGTGTGGGATGAAGCGGGAGGTAGCACGCTTCGTCGCTAGATGTTTGGTCTGCCAGCAGGTGAAGGCAGAGAGGCAGAGGCCAGGAGGTTTGTTGCAGCCGTTGCCCATTCCGGAGTGGAAGTGGGAACACATCACGATGGACTTCGTTTCGGGATTGTCGCGTACACCAGGAGGGAAAGACGCGATTTGGGTCATCATTGACAGGTTGACCAAATCGGCCCACTTTTTGCCATTCAAGGTGGGTACGTCTACAGAGAGGCTAGCGGAGATGTACATACGGCAGATCGTTAGGATTCATGGAGTCCCGGTGAGCATTGTCTCGGATTGGAATAGCCGCTTTACTTCCCATTTCTGGAGGAGTCTACAGACTAGTTTGGGCACTCAGCTCAAGTTTAGTACTGCATACCACCCCCAGACGGACGGACAGTCAGAGAGGACTATCCAGACACTCGAGGACATGCTGCGGACTTGTGTTTTGGACTTCGGAGGATCCTGGGAGAATCACCTGCACTTAGTGGAGTTAGCATACAATAACAGTTTTCAGGCCAGCATTGAGATGTCACCGTTCGAGGCACTGTACGGGCGTAGATGTCGTACACCCTTGTCTTGGGATGACGTCGGAGAGCGAGCTTTATTGGGACCTGAGTGTAGGATCGTTGAGCACCTCTAGAGGGGGGGTGAATAGAGTGCGTGTGTGCAGCGGAAATATAATCACCAATTAAAAAATTAAACTATGGCAGATATGTAAGAGACAGTAAATAAAGATAGGAGAATCAAACTCAGTGACACAGCGATGTATACTGGTATCCCTCTGAGAGGACTAATCCAGTCTCGAGTACTCTTGTTCGATGTTAATCCACTATGGCACAAGCTTTAACTGAGAGCTTGCAATCTCTTACAACACCGTGCTTGGTGACAAGCGCACGACCGGCTTCACAACACCGTGCTTGGTGGCGAGCGCACGACCAGCTCTACAACAGAAAAGTTGTTGAAACTTGAACAACCTCTTACAACTTTTGAGTAACCAAAAGACTCTAAATCAACTCTGATAGTACTGGCTTTTGGCTAAGAGATGTGTAGGTGAGATTTGAAAATCTTAGATCGTTTAGAAAATACTTGAATAGTAGAGAAGAGAAGATGAAGAATGAATTGATGATTTGAAGTGAAAAGTTCTTCTCTATTTATAGGTGTTTTCATCAACTGAACTCGGGCAGAACTCGGACAGAGTTCGGGTGCAAATATCTCGCAAAATAGACGTTGCTCGCAGATTTGGAGGCAACTGAAGTTTGAATACAAACTGACCGAACTCGGTCAGAGTTCGGACCGAACTCGGGCCGAACTCGGCTGGGAGTTCTGTCAGGAGATATTTTTAAAAATCTTTTGTAAAAATAGTTTTCAAACTGGTTTTTGGTTATTTGTAAAATCATTTGAAAAGAATATTTTCGAAATATGTTTTTGAAATATTTGTAACCGAAAATACGAAAGGGTAAAAATAGGTTTCTAGAAAGGAGGACAATTTTAACCCTAAGCCAGTATTACCATAATTGATTTTACAAAGTAATTCCTAGACTCAATAAAATGTAAAATACAGAATAAAAGTAGAAAAGAGTCTTCAGAAGATTTTGATGACTTTGACGCTTTGATTTATGTAGTACATCGTCCGTTGAATATGATTTCATGCATCCTGAAATAGTTAGCAGCATTTTCTATATTTTGTGTATTGACTAAAGTATATGTTGATTATCGAAATCGGGTGTGACCGTGGAATGGGCCAACAATCTCCCCCATTTTGATAATTGACAAACTTGAGTCTATACCAAAATATATTTATATCAAATAGAACAAAATAACAAAAATACCTAAAATTTGAGAAAAGTTTTGTTTTGGATTCTTGCGTTTGGTATATACTCTTTTTCTCCCCCTTTGTCAAGTAGTAAAATGAATAGGCTCCCCCGTAAATCATGAAGCCAACAATAGAATAGACAAGACAAAGTGAAGTAAAAAGAAGTAATCACAGCATAGACAACTGGAATAAAATGAACTATGTCATAATAAACTGAAATATCATAGAGGTTCCACTAAAAATCCAAAAAGTACAACTGATAAAGTCTAACTGAAATAGTTTAGACATGAAATAAAATAAAACTACTACATAAACTGCATCAACTAATCAAAACTAAATCCACTATCCCATGGCTGAATCCACATCACATCGCTGGGTCGTCCGCACCGGGAGGATCATGAGGAAAATAAGCAGTGGTCGGGTCGAAATACTGAAAAGTGACCTCATCAGTAAAACGAGGACCAGGAAAAGCCGGGTGTGGAAGGATAGTGAGTGGACGGACTGGATCCTGAACCAGGCTGTAGTGGAGATCGGCAATACTGTTTCTCAGCACCTGGGCCTGAGAAATGTGCCGGAACTCGGAGTCCTGATAACGTTGCGTGGAAACGGCAACGAAATCATCAAACCACTGGTAGAATGCCTGATCAAGTCCTGGGGTAGGGGCCGGAGCAGGATGAGCATCAGCTGGAGGGGCCTCTGCATCAGCAGCTGGGACAGCAGGAGAAGCACCAGGAGGTTGAGGAAACCGACGAGAGCGGGTCAACTCAACAGGTGGAGAAGAAATGGCACACGTTTTAAGATCAATCTCAAAACGTCGAAATATACTAGCAAGGTGTATAGGAAAGACTAGGTTCCTACCTGCATTCTTGCAGTTGAGCATCCAAGACATCATAGTTTTTGGAACGGAGAAAGGAATTCCAAAATGAATGTGATAAAGAGCAGAAAGTTCCAAAAATATAACTTCATCGGTAGAGCCTTTCTTCGGAAGAAGGGCCAAGAAAATCATACGATGAAGCTCGTAAAAAGTTTGGTTTAGATGTCTAGAAAAGATTCTCCGGGGAGGAGGAGTAGGGTGACAAATCAATTCCCTAAAGGAAGCTAAAGTGACATCGGCAGGGAATTGAACATGGTGGATGTCAACAAGTGCATCACCAAGATCAGGAACGTGAAAGTATTCACTGATATCGGTGGCGCTAAATTCTAATTCCTGTCCAGCAATGCAGGAATAGAAATTCCCGTTTTGTTTTACTTGCAAATTGCAGTAAAACATACGGACTGCATTGTCATAAATGCTATCTTGGACCTCAAAAAAGTTGCGGAATCCAAGTTGATCAAAAACAGGAGCATATTCAAAGAAATTTGTAAAATTGACGAAGGCTCCAGCACAAATACGACGAAGAGAGAAAGAATCAAACCAGAGATCGGAGAAGTCTTTGTCGGGAAACAAAGTGCTATCATATTCCTCGGGATCTCTAAGTTTGGCTGGACTAAAGAGACTTGCCGGAGTGTAGTCGGATGAGGAGGAAGCACCTTGAGAAGAATTTCCTCGTTGACGTTTCGGAGCCATGAGGAAGAAGATCGCCCACTTGAACTTGTCGATTCCTTGCAAAGAAGGAGGAGGAAGGATTTTTAGTAGGAGATGGAAGTATTCCACGTTTTGGTGTGGAGAAAAAGTGGAAGAAAGGATGAATTAAATAGGTGCTAGGGCCGGCTGTTCGATTCTGGAACCATCACAGCGCCGACCGAACTCGGTCCGAATTCGGCCCGAACTCGGTCAGAGTTCGGGCCGAGTTCGGCCACTTACATTCCCGAGACAGTCAAAGCAGTCAGGTAAATAAAGACTGTAAAACGTAACATTTGACTAATTTATTAAATAACTGCTATTATTTTCGGGTTAACTATAGGGGTTGTCCCAGCTAACGGTGGTTCACCGGAGAACTCTTAAGTACCGCTTCGCTTCGACCGTAGCCGTGGTGACAGACATACCCTTTGTAAGTTTGTCCCCAAAAATAATTTTTATTTAAATAATAAATTGTCAAGTCATAAATGCAGTTTTAATTACCATATGTTTTAAGAATCCGAGAATTCAAGAATGCCGAGCTCACGCCTCAAGATGTTAAAACGGTCTTCAGCCAATGGTTTAGTGAAATATCAGCTAGTTGATGTTCAGTATCAATAAATTCTAAGCAAATATCCCCGTGTTGTTGATGATCACGTAAAAAATGATGTCTAACTTCTATGTGCTTTGTGCGTGAATAACAGATAGGGTTCTTAGTCAAATTAATTGCACTAGTGTTATCAGAATAAATAGGAACATTTGTATAGTGCAGATTGTAGTCCTCTAAGGTTTGCTTCATCCACAAAATTTGAGCACAACAGCGTCCTGCGGCGATATACTCAGCCTCAGTTGTTGATAATGCTACTGAATTTTGTTTCTTGCTAAACCAAGAGACTAAGGCCTTTCCTAAGAAATAACATGTGCCACTGGTACTTTTACGGTCTACTTTGCATCCAGCAAAATCTGCATCCGAGTAACCTATAAGGTCAAAGGATTTGGTTTTGGGATACCATAAGCCAACTGTAGAAGTTCCTTTAAGGTATCGGAAGATACGCTTAACGGCACTAAGATGTGATTCCTTAGGGTTTGCCTGATATCGTGCACATATGCAAACACTAAACATAATATCAGGGCGACTAGCAGTTAAATATAATAAACTACCAATCATACCTCGATACTTACGCTGATCAACAGGTTTGCCACTTTCATCAGTATCAAGCTTTGTAGATGTAGCCATAGGAGTCCCAATTGGCTTTACATTTTCGAAGTTGTACTTCTTCAGTATGTCCTTCGTGTACTTGGCTTGGTTGATGAATGTTCCGTTTGAGTGTTGTTTGATTTGTAATCCTAGGAAGAAGTTTAGCTCTCCCATCATGCTCATCTTAAATTCACTCTGCATACACTTGGCAAATTCTTGACAGAGTTGTTCATTAGTAGAACCAAAGATAATGTCATCTACATAAATTTGCACTAGAAGTATATCATTATTCATGGATTTAAAAAAAAGAGTAGTATCAATCTTGCCTTTTGAAAAACCATTATCAAGTAAGAAGGCGCTTACGCGTTCATACCAAGCACGAGGTGCTTGTTTGAGTCCATAAAGTGCTTTCTTAAGCTTGAAAACATGATCAGGTTTTTGAAAATCTTCAAAACCAGGGGGTTGTTTCACAAAAACCTCTTCTTTCAAATAACCATTTAAAAATGCGCTTTTCACGTCCATTTGAAAAAGTTTGAAATCATTAAAGCAAGCAAAAGTGCAAAACATGCGGATGGCTTCTAGTCTAGCAACAGGAGCATAGGTCTCATCATAATCAATTCCTTCTTCTTGATTATAACCTTGTGCAACTAGACGTGCTTTGTTGCGTAGAACTTGTCCATCTTCACTAAGTTTATTTCGGAACACCCATTTGGTACCAATTATCGATTGACCAATAGGTTTAGGAACAAGTTCCCAAACTTGGTTTCTCTCAAATTGATTAAGTTCCTCTTGCAGGGCAGAAATCTAAAATTCATCAGAAAAAGCCTCATTAACATTCTTAGGTTCTATTTGTGAAATAAATGCTACATTAGCTGCTACTTCAGAATCTCTAAGAGATGAACGAGTACTTATACCTTTGGATACATCACCTATTATGAGAGTTTCTGGATGATCTGGTTTGAATCTCAATGATTCGAATCTTTGGGCCATACCTTTCACAAGGCTCTTCTCAGTTCTTGCATCTTCGAAACTTTTATCAGTTCTTGCCTCTTGGGTAGGATCTTTCTCAGAACTCTTCTTTGTCTTTGTAGGTGCATCTTCATCATCACTGTCGCTAGATCTATGACTATTCAACTCATCAAAGGTAACATTAATACTTTCTTCAACAATCAAAGATCTTTTATTAAAAATTCTATATCCCTTACTCTTAGCAGCATATCCGAGAAATATCCCGTCATCTGCTTTGGAGTCGAACTTACCCAAGTTATCCTTGGTGTTCAGGATGAAACAGCGACAACCAAAAACTTTAAAATAAGAAATGTTTGGAATTCTTCCAAACCAAAGCTCATATGGTGTTTTCTTCGAGATAGGTCGAATTAACACCCTATTTAAAATATGACAGGCTGTACTAACAGCTTCTGCCCAAAAATATTTAGGAAGATTATGCTGATTAAGCATGACTCTAGCCATTTCGCTTAGAGTATGGTTCTTCCGCTCCACAACACCATTCTGTTGGGGAGTTCTAGGACAAGAAAATTCGTGGTAATATCCACTATCATCATAAAACTTTTTGAAATCAGAATTTTCGAATTCGCCACCATGATCACTTCGGATACGAATAATCATGAAGCCTTTTCCGTTTTGTACCCTTTTACAAAATATCTGAAATTCAAAAATAGCATCACTTTTGTTTGATAAAAAGTAAACCCATGTAAAACGAGAGAAATCATCAACAATGACAAAAGCATAGAGTTTACCGCCAAGACTAGCGACTCTACTTGGACCAAATAAATCCATATGAATCAACTGCAAAGGTCTCGAAGTACTTACAGCGTTGATGGATTTAAAAGAAGACCTATGTGCTTTGTTCTTTTCACAGTCAGCACAAACCATGTCTCTCTTGAATGGAATTTCTGGGAGTCCTTTTACCAACTTCTTTGTGTTCAGACGTGAGATAGTATCCATGTTTGCATGTCCTAGTCTCATGTGCCATAGCCAGCTTTCATCTTGATTGGCTACTAGGCACCTTCCTGCATTATTAGTATTCTCCAAAAAGAAAACATAAATATTGTCTTCTCTAATCCCTTTATATACGGGATCACCAGATGACATATCATATATGGTACATTTATCTTTCACAAAATTGATACCATAACCATTATCTGCCAAATGACTTATGCTCAATAGGTTATGTTTCAATTCAGTTACTAGACAAACATCCTTTATTATTGGGTAAGAAGAAATACCTACAGTACCATTACCTATAATATCACCTCTCAAGTTATTTCCGAAGGAGACGTATCCTTCTTTCTTCATCGATAGCGTAGCGAATAAAGATGTATCACCAGTCATGTGTCGCGAACATCCGCTATCGAGGATCCATTTGCTTCTAGCATGAGAGGGTTGAGGGTCCACCTACAAAACAAGTAGATGAATCCTTTGGTACCCATTTTCTGAAGGGTCCATGCTAATTAGCTTTAGGTCTCCAGACTAAAGTATGGTTATTAACAAGCTTTCTTGCAAGACAATATTGTGATATGTGTCCGTGTGTACCACAATAAGTGCAAGTTAGTTTAGAACCAGATATGGTTGAAACTGTGTTCACATGCTTGTTTGGTTTCTTGGAGAACCTATAAGTGAAAGCATGATGATACTCGTGTTTCTTCTGTGCTTTCTTGTTTTTAGTCCTCTTAGGTGTATGCTTTGCATTAGGACTAAAATTAGGCTGTGTCACAGGCATTTCCTGTTTGCCTAACTTGATTTCTAACTTTTTAGAAATCGCAATAGACTCTTCATATTTAGCAGTCATAACTGAGAGTCTCTGTTCTGTTACTAAGTGCATCCTCTTCTCTGTGTCATACAGTTTTTGCATCTTACCATAATCTCTTTCTTTCTTTTGAATAGTGAGGATAGCCTCATGATAGTCTACCTTGAGTTTGGCTATCTCTTCCGTGTTACCGGTAGTAGACGTCTCTTTAATATCTTGAATAAGATTGGACAGTCTAGCTAACTCGATTGTGTATGCCTTAATCTCTTTTCGAGATTGCTTATACTTGTCAAGCACATTTTTGTGTTCTTCAAGTAAATCGCTAAAGGCATTTTCTAACTCATCAAAAG
The DNA here is from genome assembly GCA_029216955.1 of Iris pallida. NCBI lineage: Eukaryota > Viridiplantae > Streptophyta > Magnoliopsida > Asparagales > Iridaceae > Iris > Iris pallida. The sequence continues at coordinate 1,318,958 of JANAVB010010798.1, forward strand.
TAAATTCATCATATAGAGGGTTTGAAGATACCTTGTCAAATGCTATAAGACAGACATTTGTATTGCCGCAGGGTCTATCCTCTTCTTCAGAATCACTGGCGTCGCTTTCATGCCAGATACTTGTGTTGGCATACTTTCGACCAGTTGTAGCTTTTCTGCTTGATCTTGATCTGTCATATGGACTGCTCTTCTTGGTAGCTGGACAGTCCTTCTTCATGTGCCCTGAGTTCTTACATCCAAAGCATATGGTTTCATCTTCATTGCTTTCTTGGACGTCTTTCTTCTTTCTGCTTGTAAACTTTAGATACTTTCTGAAGTTCTTCACAAGTAGGGCTTGTTCATCACCACTTGAGGATTCTTCATCGGAATCGTTGTATGTCGGCTTTCTTGCATGAGCTTTGAAGGCAATAGTTTTCTCCTTTGGTATTGCTTCTTCAAAATCTTGCAAGTCGAGTTCATGGGTCATGAGCTTGTCCATCAAAGTTTCCAACGACATTGTGGTGAGGTCGTTTCCTTCAATAATTGCTGTGGCCTTTGGAGTCCAATTCTTTGTTAGAGCCCGCAGCACCTTTCTAATCTTCTCGTGATTGCTGTAATCTTTACCAAGAATTGCAGAGGATTAGTTATATCAAGGAAACGAGTAAACATCTGTGTAATTGACTCACCGGGTTTCATCTTAAAAGATTCATATTCCTGAGTCAGTCTACTAATTTTGGATTCTTTCACTTGGGAAGTCCCTTCATGGGTTACCTCAAGAAGTTTCCAAATTTCGTGAGACGTCTTGCAGGTTGAAACTCTGTTGAACTCGGTTTTGTCAATTGCACAGAATAGTGCATTGATGGCTCGAGCATCAAGACTAGCCTTTGCTTTTTCAGCATCGGTGTACTTGTCATGCGGCTTTTCCATAAGAATACCTTCAACCACTGTAGGTGGTGGTTTCTTATACCCATCAATGACTATTGACCAAAGATCAAAATCTAGAGACTTAAGAAAGAAAGTCATACGTGTTTTCCAGTAAGTGTAATTTGTTCCATCAAATAGGGGAGGTCTATTTGTGGATTGCCCTTCACCGTTGAATATAGATTTCACGGCTGCCATATATATACTCTCTAGGGTATGTTATATAAGAATATAACCTGCTCTGATACCAATTGTAGGATCGTTGAGCACCTCTAGAGGGGGGATGAATAGAGTGCGTGTGTGCAGCGGAAATATAATCACCAATTAAAAAATTAAACTATGGCAGATATGTAAGAGACAGTAAATAAAGATAGGAGAATCAAACTCAGTGACACAGCGATGTATACTGGTATCCCTCTGAGAGGACTAATCCAGTCTCGAGTACTCTTGTTCGATGTTAATCCACTATGGCACAAGCTTTAACTGAGAGCTTGTAATCTCTTACAACACCGTGCTTGGTGACAAGCGCACGACCGGCTTCACAACACCGTGCTTGGTGGCGAGCGCACGACCAGCTCCACAACAGAAAAGTTGTTGAAACTTGAACGACCTCTTACAACTCTTGAGTAACCAAAAGACTCTAAATCAACTCTGATAGTACTGGCTTTTGGCTAAGAGATGTGTAGGTGAGATTTGAAAATCTTAGATCGTTTAGAAAACACTTGAATAGTAGAGAAGAGAAGATGAAGAATGAATTGATGATTTGAAGTGAAAAGTTCTTCTCTATTTATAGGTGTTTTCACCAACCGAACTCGGGCAGAACTCGGACAGAGTTCGGGTGCAAATATCTCGCAAAATAGACGTTGCTCGCAGATTTGGAGGCAACTGAAGTTTGAATACAAACTGACCGAACTCGGTCAGAGTTCGGACCGAACTCGGCTGGGAGTTCTGTCAGGAGATATTTTTAAAAATCTTTTGTAAAAATAGTTTTCAAACTGGTTTTTGGTAATTTGTAAAATCATTTGAAAATAATATTTTCGAAATATGTTTTTGAAATATTTGTAACCGAAAATACGAAAGGGTAAAAATAGGATTCTAGAAAGGAGGACAATTTTAACCCTAAGCCAGTATTACCATAATTGATTTTACAAAGTAATTCCTAGACTCAATAAAATGTAAAATACAGAATAAAAGTAGAAAAGAGTCTTCAGAAGATTTTGATGACTTTGACGCTTTGATTTATGCAGTACATCGTCTGTTGAATATGATTTCATGCATCCTGAAATAGTTAGCAGCATTTTCTATATTTTGTGTATTGACTAAAGTATATGTTGATTATCGAAATCGGGTGTGACCGTGGAATGGGCCAACACTGAGATGGTTGTGGATGCAGCCGAGAAGGTGAAGCTCATCAGAGATCGACTTCGCATGGCGCAGGACAGACATCGGCATTGGGCCGATAGCCACCGTAGACCGCTGGAGTTCGAGGTACAGTTTAGAGATAGGATTAGAAGTAGGAATGTTGTTTTGTGATTTTATGATCGTGTTGATTATTATAGTTAATTGAGACCTTGTTTGTGATTAGGTTGGAGATCTGGTTTTTCTGAGGATATCTCCGACACGTGGTACTATACGTTTTGGTGGAGGTGGGAAGCTTAGCCCGCGTTTCATCGAACCTTTCGTTATCAGCGGAAGAGTCGGTGACGTGGCTTACAGGCTAGATTTTCCACATGCATTAGTGGGAGTCCACAACGTATTTCACGTGTCGCAGTTGAGACGGTACGTGGTGGACCCTAGCCATATACTCGATCATTCAGAGATCGAGGTGGGACCTACTCTTAGCTATCCAGAGCAGCTTGTAGAGATTCTGGATCGACGAGAGAAGGTATTGGGGAACCAGACGATATCCTTGGTTCGCGTCGCATGGAGGCATCATTCTCCAGGAGAGTCTACCTGGGAGCGGGAGGATGAGATGCGCGAGCGATACCCTTATCTTTTTGGACCTTGAGGTATGATTTTCTATTCTTCTCATCAGTTTAGTTTTGCCTTTCAATTTCGAGGACGAAATTCTTTTAAGAAGGGTAGACTTGTCACTACCACATTTTAGGTTGAGGGTATTTTGGTCATTTTGACTTTTTTTTGTGATTTTGATTTTTTATTAATTAAATATGTGCTAAATATTAAGTTGAGACTTGACCTAGAAACTTAGCCTAATCTAGATTAGCCTTGATTGATTAGGTTAACTTAATCATGTCATAATTACTAATATCTAGATATTTGTAGGTAAGATATTTAACCCTAAGATATTTGTAATAAAGGTAGCCATGACAAGTTGAACCAATAGGAAGGCCTAGATTTTGTTGGACAACTCCTAGACACACATCTAGCCCTAAAAATTAACCCTAACACATCTAATGGCAGACACAAATGATTTTCCCCCTTCCTATAAAACATCTCTAACAAAAACCGTTGCCTCTTTTACAACTCTTTAGAACCCTAATAGTTCCTCCTCAAAATTCCTTCCCTAAATATCCAAATCAAGCCCAAATTGGTTCTAATCAATTGCAACATCACCCTCTACCATAGTGGAGGCTAGTTGGGGCTTGCTAGCTAGGGTTTGAAGTGCTTGGGTGAATTGGAGTTCAAGAAGAAGCCTCATCCTTGCCCTTTTTCATTGAGATTCAATCTCAATAGGTAAATTCCATGAAACCCTAGTAAATTATGTTTTAATTCCATAGATGCATGCATATAGGTATACCCTAGCTGTAGGAATGGTTTGGTACTAGGTAGTGTCCATTTCGTGTCCGTATCGGACACATATCAATGGTTTTAAGAAGGTGTTCGATGTAATGCTTGTGAGAAATTTAGTGTGCTAATTTTAGAAACTAAATAAATAGAAAATTAGGTTTTAATATGTATGTTAATATTCCAGAGGACTGAGTCAAAGATTTGGTGTCCTTCGTGTCCAAAATGGACACGCACACACGCACGCAGACAAGGTAGCAGTGCCCTGCTACCCGAGTGTCACTGTGGACACGACACGCCACGTGGCGACCTGCCACTTGACACAGACCAAGGGGCAGTGACTGACATCAGGCCCCTTGAATCTCGTGTCGTCTTGTGTCATGTCCGAGGAGTAATTGCTCCCGTACTGATTTATACACGAACTGTGCACACAGGTTTTTCCCACTGATACGGTCTTCGCGTCGGATACTGACACGCTTTAGACTCGATACAGAGTGTCAAATCTCTAGCCTGAGACCTCAGCTACCTATAGACACGTGCACAAGACCCCACGTGCTTTGTGTCGTGTCCAGTTCGATTCGAACTCGCTGCACGAGCCTGTGCACGACACTGTGCACTGTGCAGTGTACTCGTGTGTGTTCGAGTGTCTTGGACACGCCTGTGTCCACTTGGTTGGACACGGAGGCTTGGTTTGACACGTGTACACTCGACACCTAGTTTACCAACCCTTAATTTAACATATTAACATGTTTTGGCGGTTTGAATTTCAAATTCCCATGAATGACTGATACCATATGAACTGTCCATCATTTCGAACCTTTAATTCCTGTTCTGAGCTAATTTGAATGATAAGTTTCATAAATTATTCATCTATACAAGTGTATTAGTTCCTACTAGTTGGGAATTGCAAGTTAGAATAGGTTTTTGCATTATAGAATAGGATTTCGATTTAAAGTTGGACTGATGCACAGTCCTGGAAATCTCAGATTTCTGAGATTTCAATCCTGAAATTTTCATTCCTTTTTTTCCCTTTAACTGAACTTTGATGTTAGTTAACATGTTCAATTCCCATTATAATGCGGGTTATGACTGATTCATGGGTTAATTAGTTTTTTCGAATGCAGTTTTATAGGTATCAGTGTTCCAGGATCCTTAAATAAGGGTATCAGAAAACTGAGATGGGTTTTAATGTTTGTACATAACTGAGAATGGTTGAACTAATATTGCCCTGTTTGAAAACTGAAATTTAATTCCTGAGTTGTGCACCTTTCCCTAATTGTTAAACTGTCAAGTGATTTCAATTTTCCTTAACTGATTTGAGTGACATTGCCAAGTTAGGATTTTATACATTGTGTTAGGTTCATTAAAGCATGGTTTCGAAATAGGATGCTATGTTTTTCTAGTGGGAAGGGTTAACTATCAATATAGCTAACTGTCATTGCATAACACTGAATTTGAATGTTAAACCCTTTACTCCTAAACTGAAATGTATGTGATTCCTGAGAATGGGATTGAAAACTGACAATGGGAATAAACTATGTGTAAATGTGTGAAGTGTGTGAAAATATACATTAGTGTGATATATGTTATAATGTGGCCTGTGTCTAATATGCTATTTATATAAATTAAATATATTATTAATGTATATATGTAAATGTGTGAAGTGTGTGAAAATATACATTAGTGTGAAATAAACTATGTGTGTATACCTAGAATTGACTTGTTAAACCTAAAATTGACTTACTAAGCCTAGATTAGACTAGTTGACCAAGATTTTCCAAACCCTAACTAGTTTGACCTAATTTGACTATAGTTGACTTTTAGAGTTGACCAGAGTTGACCAAGAGTTGACTTTGGTCCAGACTGACCTAGAAACATGTAGATGCATTGTATTCTTCAATTATAATTCCCTTGTATACATCATGACTTGTGTTGCTCTAAATAGGACTCAGTTACCTCGCTTCGGACTTTCTTTTCTCAAGGACATTCGGATCTCAGGCGACTACGTTCTCTGATCTTTTCATACTTGCTAGGACCTACTTTCATGCTCTAGATTACTTTACTTGATACTGACACATGTTATCACGGATTAGTGCTATATGGATCTTGTTGTGCGATGTTATCCCCTTCGCGGATACATCGGGTATTTTATGTTCGTGTACTTTATCATGGGCATCGTGTACTCTTTGTGTTCGTGTTATTCGTGTGCATATCGTGTGAATCGTGTGAACTCGTGTACTCTCATGTGCCCACATGATCATCGTGTGCATCTATACTTCGTGTGCAATAACATAACTCGATTGGATCCTTGTGTATTGATTGGGGACGGGGGAGTAGAAGTGGTTATGTGATCTATCCAAATCGTGTGAACCTCTTTATATTATATCGTGTGCAACATCGTGCTGTTTACATAACCGTCTTGTGCTCTGAATCACTAGTCACTTACAGTTCTTACTTATTATATATACATTTCCAGTTTACAAATATCTCTCTTGTTTTCGTGTACATCTTCTTACAGTTCATGTATCTTACTCTTCTGCATGTTTTTACCTTCCTGCCATGATATGAATTGCATGAGATGTATTGTGCTCGTTCCTGTCCTGACTGAACCTGTTGAAAATATTACAGATGACGCCGAGGATTTTTGCCCTACATACTACGGAGCAGCCCTAGACGACACTTGCGAGCTGGACTCTCAGGAGGACCCAGCTCTAGCTGATGACATCACCCCTACTGCCTAGACTAGTTTAGTTAGGCTTTATCTTACTTATGTTGTCTTTGGGATTTGAGTTGTACTATGTTTTGTTATTGTGTCGTTTAGACACTTAGACTTATTTCCCCTTCTGTTGTATCTTCCTTGAGATTTCATCTATGATATCGTACTATTTCTGCCTTAGTTGTGATTGAGACTGTATTCTGTATTGTCACCTCCACTCGGAGTGTATATACTGTACATGTACCTTATATTGTTAGATATTGTGACCTAGGACAGCGTTCTACTGCCGACACTGCGGCGTAGGCTGGACGTACCCACTTCTCGTGCCCTTACTCTAGGGTGCGGATCGTGACAAGCACACATCATTCCGAACACCGATTGGCACATACTGTTACACAGTCATACCTTTCGGTTTAATGATTGCCGGTGCCATATATCAAAGAGCCATGAGTATCATCTTCAGAGACCGCTTACGCAAGACGGTGGAGTGCTATGTTGATGACATCGCCGTCAAGAGTCGCTGTAAGGGAGACCATCTGCATGACCTGAGGACGGTATTCGACCTGATGCGAGCGCACAATTTGAAAATGAACCCTACGAAGTCCTTCCTGGGCGTATCCAGCGAAAAGTTCTTGGGCTTCATCATCACCGCCCAGGGTATCCATGTAGACCCTGAGAAGACAAAGGCAATCATAGAGATGGGTCCCCCGAGAAATCTCCGCGAACTCAGAGGCCTCCAAGGGAGGCTAGCTTACATTAGGAGGTTCATTTCTAACCTCTCCGGGCGATGCCGACCATTCACCCACCTCATGAAGAAAGGCGTCTCGTTCGTATGGGACGAAGAATGTCAGCGGGCCTTCGACAGCATCAAAGAATATTTGTCGAACCCTCCAGTCCTGGTGGCCCCGGTTGCTGGAAAACCATTCCTGCTCTACGTACGAGCAATGGAGCACTCCCTCGGAGCTTTGCTAGCACAAAACAATGATGCAGGCCATGAACAAGCCATATATTACCTCAGCCGAATGATGATTGGGCCAGAGCACCGATACACCGCTGTGGAGAAGTAATGCCTTGCCCTAGTGTTCGCCATTCAGAAGACGCGGTACTATGTCACCGGACAAACGATACATGTGATCTCACGAGTCAACCCTCTCAGGGTCCTCATGACTAAACCAGGGGCACTTATCTCTCGCCTCACTACATGGGCAATATTGCTATCCCCCTACCATATGATCTTCGTCCCACAAAAGGCGGTCAAAGGTCAAGCCCTGGCAGACTTTTGGCAGCCCACCCGGGCTCGGAGTCGTCCAGGATATATGAAGAGATCCCAGATGAGGTCGCCAACTCGCATGCAACCTCTCACGATGATGTATAGCGAATGTTCTTCGACGGCGCTTCGAGAACTGGACCTAAAGGCAACATCATCGTCGAAGTCGGGGTGGTGCTGGTTTCTCCTACCGGATTGGTGATCAACCGTGCTTACTCTCTCACAGAACCCTGCTCTAACAATGTGGCCGAGTACAACGCTCTGCTCATTGGCCTCCAACTTGCAAAGGAGCTGGGGGTAGAATACCTTGAAGCATACGACGATTTTCAGTTAATCGTCAATCAGATCCGGGGCTCATACGAGGTCCGCCATGAAGACATGATCCCCTATCACTAAATAGCAATCAGCATCATCTCATCGTTCGAGAGGTTCTTCATCGAGCACGTTCCCAAACTCCAAAATATCGAAGCCGATGCCTTAGCAGGTCTGGCTGCTTCCCTAGCAGTGCCAAATCATACTCATCAATCGGTGGATATAGTAGGCCACGAACTGGTCTGTCCCAAGAACAACGTTCAATTCGTGGCGAGTTATTTCGCTCAGACAATCGATGATGTCCCAGATTGGAGACAACCATTTATTGACTTCGTCATCTACGACATCCTGTCCGAGAACCCGAAGGAAGCCACCTCTATCAGACGGCGTTCTCTCAGATTCTTCTACGATACAGAGACGAAAATGCTGTATCGCCAATCCTATGATGGAGTATTGCTTCGGTTTCTGTCGAACGCAGAAGCCAAAGAAGTCGTGCGAGAAGCTCATGACGGTGTTTGCGGGGCCCATCAGCCTGGCCCTAAATTGCAAGACCACCTCCGCCGAATGGGCTACTGCTGGCCCACGATGGTGGCAGATGCGATAGACTATGCGAGAAAATGCAAAGCCTGCCAAGTCCACGCGGACTTTATTCACCAGCCATCCGAATTTCTACATCCGACAGTGGCGTCCTGGCCGTTCGAAGTATGGGGGATGGACATCATCGGTCCGATTACTCCACCTTCCTCCCGTGGACATCGCTTCATATTCGCAATCACAGATTACTTCTCCAAATGGGCGAAAGCTATCCCGCTTGCAGAAGTAAAGACTTCGAACGTTATCAGCTTCCTCAAGCATCACGTCATCTATCGCTTTGGACTGCCCCGGAGGATCATCCACGATAATGGTCCGCAGTTTGCAAGCCACGCCTTTTATCGGTTCTGCGACAAATATCGCATCCAGAATATTGCTTCGACACCGTACAACCCGGCAGCGAACGGGTTGGCAGAGGCATTCAACAAAACAATCATCAAACTCCTCAAGAAGTTTATCTCTTCCAACAAACGCGACTGGAATGAGAAGCTCGGTGAATGTTTATGGGCGTACCGTACTACAGTCCGAACAACCACAGGGAACACACCATTCTTCCTGGTGTACGGGAGTGAGGCAGTTCTTCCATTAGAGACTCAAATACCCTCACTCTGCGTCGCCCTCACTTATCAATTGACGACGGATGATAACTACCGACGCCGACTACAAGAGTTAGAGGACTTAGATGAAAAGCGCCTCCTAGCCCAGCAAAGGATCGAACTATACCAAGCGCGCATCTCTGGAGCCTTCAACAAAAAGGTTAAAATCAGAACATTCCAAGTGGGCGATCTCGTTTTGGCAGTCCGGAGGTCGATGGTTATGACTCACAAGACCGCCGGCAAGTTCCAGCCAAAATGGAAAGGTCCATTTATCATCGAGGCCGTATTCTTCAACGGTGCTTACCGCCTCGCCAAGCAAAATGGAGACTTGCTCATGTTGCCCGTCAACGACAAGTTCCTGAAAAAATATTATGTCTAAACGACATTCTCCAAATTTTTCGAGTCACGTACCCGCTGGTACCGCTGAACTCACCCTCACAATTTTCCTGATTTTCGAGTTATGTACCCGCTGGTACCGCTGAACTCACGCTCACCATTCTCCAAATTTTTCGAGTCACGTACCCGCTGGTACCGCTAAACTCACCCTCATAATATTCCAGATTTTCGAGTCATGTACCCGCTGGTACCGCTGAACTCACATCCACAACATCCCAGATTATCGAGTCATGTACCCGCTGGTGCCACTGAACTCACACTTTCACAATACCGAGTCATGTACCCGCTGGTGCCTCTGAACTCACATCCCGATCACTCTTTCAGATAGCAAGTCATGTATGATCATACCTCTGAACTTTCTTCCTGAAAGAGATCCTCCCTCATGATCTAATACCCGCACTTCCAGTGCACAAAAAGGGTAATCGATCCACAAATTACCAAAACAGCCATGTCCTCATTACCTCTGAGTCGTTTCACTTCCGCCAAAAACAAACCACCCCCTACATAGAACTTCCATGTCCTCATTACCTCTTAGTCGTTTTATGTACCCCCTCTTCATTGAGCCCACTCCTGCCATGTCCTCAGTACCTCTGAGTGGGAAGGCTCCGTAGAAGAAACCTTCATACTTGCCATGTCCTCATTACCTCTGAGTAAGTATGTCGATTCCCTTTCAACCTATTATCTGTACCCACAACCGGAGTACGACAAGGATAATAGGTCCACAAATGTCCTCTGTTGACCATAAATGTCCTCTGTTGACCACAAATGTCCTCTGTTGACCGCAAATGTCCTCTGTTGACCACAAATATCCTCCGTGAATTCACTCCTGCCATGTCCTCATTACCTCTGAGCAGGAAGATTCCACGATAAAACCCTCATGCTTGCCATGTCCTCATAACCTCTGAGCAAATATGTCAGTTTTATTTCACCCTATTATCCGTATCCTAAGCCAGGGAACACCAAGGATAATAGGCCCACAAATATCCTCTGCTAAGTTTCTTAGCATAAGCCCACCATCTCATCATGCCCCGGGAGCCCAGCCGCTCTACGACATTCTTTTTCCCGATACCAAGAGCACCCATGACCACTTTGCCATGGCTGTTTCAGATATCCTAACCAAAATTGTTATCCGTACCTAAAACCAAGGTATGCCATGGGTAACAGGTCCACAAATAAGTCCCCTAGGCGGGGAAAACATCACCATAATATCACAGGTACAACAAGCAATACGAATGAAGGGTAGAATGGAAAGTACTCTTTATTTGAAGGAAGAAAAAAGTATTACATGTTTCGGGACCACGTCCCTCTCAAAAAAGAAAAAAAAAGAAGAAGAAAAGAAAAAGGAAACATGAACAAACCAAGAAGAAAAGACCGACTATGGCTCAGCATTACACAACTCCAAGAGCCGGTTTCTCACCAAGGTAGTCCCCCGCTCAAGCCTCTGTTTTGCTCGGCGCCCGGCCTCTTGAGACAATTGCTCTGCGTTATTCAAATACATATACGCCTGCCAGTCGTTCTCTATCTTCTTCAGGGCAACTTCTAGATTGGCAGAAGTCCTACTAAACTTGTCAGCCTCCTGGAGGGCAATCCCTTTCTCAGTACAGTCAGCTTCCAGCTCGGACTCCAAGAAGGCCAGCTTTCTTTGGAGCTCGAGGATTTCTCCCGGGTGTCGATTATCCCGCGGGAGGCAGCTGCTTCCCGAGCCGCACAATCTTCAGTCCGACGGCCCCACTGATCGTACAACCGAGTCAAATCCCGGCGGTCCTTCAATATAGCCGGCTTGAGCGATTCCCGGGCAGCCATCACCTTTTCCACCGCAGTAACAAGGAAATTGCGCTCTTGGTTTATCGCTGCGGGTAAATCAGTTTGCTACAGCCTGTGAAACTGGGCCACGAGACGATCAGCCTCTAACAACTTAGGCTCCAGAAGCGCGGCCAGTTCCCCTCCACCAGGGAGTGTCCTAAGGATATTGATCTGGCCACCGGCACATTGACGGGCTAGAGTAAAGGGAGTCCCCCTTTCTACAGCTGCCTCGATCCCCCTCTTCAGGTGGCGGTGGAAACTGTCAACCACATTCCGGGATACTTCATCCAAAACCTCTGTAGAGGACGGTGTCAAAGGGAGGGTGGCAGACAGTACCGAAGGAGTAGCCTCAGAAGTTGCCGCCCCCGCCACCAAGGAAGCAAATTTCGTGCGGAAAGAGGCTTGAATGGCGGCTAGCTCCTCTTCCGCCGCCCGAAGAGCCTGGATGCTCGGCAGGACGAAAAGGTTAACCCCCGAAACTACATTCGCAGAAGAGGGCGCAGGAAGCATCGTCCCTTGTCCCAGCTGTACTGCTACCTGGGCTCCCGAACTCGACCCAGATGGAGGCCCCTCAATGCAGGAAGGTTCCGTCAGATCCCCTCCGGTAGGGTCCACCCCAGCAATGCCCGTCTCTGGCAATAAAGGGTTAGGACCTGAACATCCAAAGCAACCATTATTCGACGTAATCTGAAGGATAGGATGACGGAGTACATAGGCTTATTCACAAGTTAAGGTTTGACTTGTATTACCAGGGGAAGAGCATGGAGGCTGCGGTCCGTTCACAGCCGGAGTAGTTTCCTCACCCACAGCTTCTGATCCGAATTCAACTGGTTTCTCTGTCACGGCCATCCCTGAAAGGGAGCCAGCCAGGACAGTGTCATCCTGTTGGAGTTCAGATGTCTCAGGGACGGGCGCAGTAAAACCCCTATCCCCCTGAGTTGAGGTCCCAGCAAGGTGGGACTCCTCGACCGCAACCGAAAGAACCCCAGTAGCAATGATAGCAGTGCACATATCACTGACCAAATAGGACAGGACTGGATCAACCTCGGCAATCGGGTCCTGAGAAGCGAACTTATCTGACGCCTATAACGAGCAAAAGGAAAAAACGATTAGGCCATAACATAGAAGAAGAAGAAAGGAGGTAGTTGAAAATCAAATCACCTCAGAAACAACGTCAACATCATCAATAAACAGCCTGCGACGTCTTACCGCAGCGTGCTTTCTGGAGTAGGTTCGGCCATCAGTGGTAATCATGCACCTGCTTCGCTTACGCGAAGGGCCAGGCACTACAGATGGTTGATCCTCTACCACCTCGTCAGACCAAGTCGACGGCTGACCCGTCACCCTTTCATCTGGCATAATAGGGGGCTGATTCCCAACTTCCTCGTCCGAAGAATGCGACGAGTCATCGGCATCTTGTTCATCATCCTCCTCGTCCGCCATAGTGGACTCTGAGTCCAGCGCAAGAACCCTGTTCGCCCCCCTCTTCCACTTCTTGGATCCCTCTGGCTTCTCAGCCAAACCAGTGCCAGCAATAAAGCTAGTATTTATATCAAAATCGACAGGAGGCTTGCTCGCTGCGACATGATAAAGGGCCGCTATATACAAAATATGTCCTGCCGTCTTAGCATCAGGGACCGAGAAGCTGGCCCGGGTATGGACCGTATTGTAATAATGCCAAGCCCGGACGCCATCGAGTACACTGCCCTCAAAGCTCAAGCAAGCGCTAGGACAATCCAAGAATAATTGACTATACTCGAATTGACGGGAAAATCTACTGGGCAGATAAGGCTCCAGGTATACGTTATTTCGGTAACGATATACCAGGTGCGCAGGGCGGATGTTGCGCAGCCAAAGAAGCATCTTCTCAGATAAAAGTTGGGGAGGATCAACGCCGTCAACATGTACTCCCCTCACTTCTTTAAGGGTAAATTGAGGAAGAGAGACAAAGAACTCAGGCCCGTCAACTCTCGCCAACGCCCGCCGGTAGGCCGGCATGGTATCGTGCTCCCAAGGCTGATGACGGTATCGGAAGAGGAAGGCGTCATCAGCAGTAACATCTTCTTCAGTTCCTGGCCTCATCAACGACCGATAGTGCATTAATAACTACCCCATGAGGTAGTGGTATGGTAGTTCTATCCGTTCAAAGTCCAGCGTCGTCTCGCGAGCGATAACTTTGGACGAAAAGGCACAGAGGCCGTGGTGTATGCTACACACCATAGCCGGGAGAATGGCCAGTCTTACTTTGAAGACCAGCTTCACAGCAGGGAGAATGAAATGGCGGCTGATCCTTTCCATAGAACCTGCTCCTCCTGAGACTATGCAATTTCGTAGCCACACCATCAAGAACCCGGCTAAGATTGCTGTATCGGACATTTCCCGGGTACCGTAGTGGAAGTAACTGAAGGAATCAGTACGGCTCCCAAACCTGTCACGGGTGGACCTCGACCTTTTGGCCTTCAACATCATGTCCTTCACCTCCTCCGGGGTTTGAGGACCTCGAGACGAAACTCGACCGGAAGGACGTAATTTGAAAAGATACGCAACCCAGGCCGTGGTGTGAGGGGCGTTCCCTTCTGAGCTATTTTCTTTCTTGATAGCAATCTGGTGGCAGATGCTATGATGGCACAATAGTTCTCGGTACACGGCGACGAAACCAGGAAATCGTCGATCCAGGTCATCGAATTCCTCGTTCGTCGGGATATATACTTCAAAGGCCTCGCCTCCCCACGGCAGCTTGGAAACAGCATGCATCTCATGGAGAGCAAGCGCCAACTCTCCCTCGGGGGCGAAGAAAGTCCCCGTACGCCGGTTATACAGCTCCAAAAGGGCCATGAACAAAGGCTTGTTAATAGGCAACCCGTAACAGGTGCCCCGGACGGCGTAGTAAAGGTCAATTTCCCGAAGGGACTCCCCATAGTTTTTCAAGATCCATGAGGTAAGATTGGCCCATATAGGAATGGGGTTTATCCAATTCAGCAGTGACAACCTGTCCACAGGATAAGACCCCTTGCGAGCGAGCTGATTCAGAAAGGTATCAGCTCGAGTGAAAGAGAAGTTGGGACCAGTCACGTTTACAAAAGTGCCAGGGAGCAGCCCCATCACACTCCGACTAACTGAATCCTTGCCCGCACATGCTGAACCCGTACGCCTGTTGTAGTGAATGTTGCCCACAAACATTCCCGATCGGGTGGGAGTCGGGGAGCCCACCATTGTCCTGCCCAATGGTACCATGTTAAACCACGAAAGGGGATAATGCCGCTCCATCTCGGGGATATGGATCTCCACTCCGTCTACAGAAAAATCCCAGCTCTCAGAAATATTCAGCAATCGGGAGTTCTTTATGGAAAAGGCATCCCCAAAGAGAAAAGCCGATTTCAGATATTCCCCGTCCAGCTTTCCCGAATTCATCATCGAACAAAGAAAGTGGAAAGGCTGATTGTTAATGACAGCCACCCTCTCCCTAGGTTCATTAGTGGGAAACTGATCCACTATATGTCTGATTAAACTATCGAGCCGTACGCCCACGGCAAACTGAGCTGAACCCACAAGATGCTCTCCTACTGGGTTGGTTGGGCGGTTCACTGAAAAAGGACAAAAAAGAAATATGATTAAAAGATGGTTACTGAACTCAAGTTCCTGCAAGCCTATGCGGCTCGGATCAAATGAAGCCCTATGCGGCTCAAATTTAATTGAGTTCTAGGTGGCACGGCCCCAAGGAAGCTTATGTGGTTCGGCCAACACAGCCTCATGCGGCCCAAAGCAATCAGGAATTCCATATAACATTGGTTCGATAGCTTATGCGGATCAATTGAACATATGCAGTTCTAAGCAGAAGAGCTTTTACGGCGCTAAATGCTATGCGGATCAGTCTGTCAGAAGCTTATGCGGCTCCGTTCAAAGGAGACTTCATGCGGTTTATATCAAGAGACTCAAATCCTTCTCATGCGGCTCAAACATAGGGCATCTCCTATGCGGCTCAGATATGAGAGGGTCATGCAGTCCATACAGCATATGCGGCTCTATCATAGTCGAACTTGGGTGAAGGCTTGTGCATAAATATGCAACAGAGCCATGGATTCTTAGGATTCAAAGTCCAAATACAATCCTTACCATTAAGGGCAGGACGGACATCAGGATGCACTTCGGGCACGACGGCTGACGAGGAAGCCGCCTTCTTGCCCTTCGCAGCAGCAGAGGCGACCTTAGAGGATTTGGGGGCCATGACCGACGATCGGAGAAAGAAAATGAGGAAAGAAAAGCGAGACAATAATAGTTGGAACGAAAGAGGAAGCAAAAAAATCCCTCCGAGTGAACCCATCCTTATTTATAAACAAGAGCAAAATGTTTCGATTCCCGTGCGTACACGAGGACCGACCCAACGGTTACCGAGGCAAGCCGCCTAAAATAAAGGCCAAACCCCTGGGATCCCACACCAAAAAGTGGCCTTTAAGACTGACAGTAAATCAACAGCACTTTTAATGCAAAAGATTGCCATGCGTGGCAATAATGACGTGGCAAAGAGCTCATGCGGCTCGAAAGTTCATGCGGCTGAAACTTCCATGCGGCCGAGACATCTATGCGGCTAAGAGCTTCCACACGGCCATGCTTCTTATTCAAAGTATTTCAATTTTGCAAATTGAAAACTTTGAAGGGGGTCTTGTAGAAGCATGGAAAATAATAAAGAAAGATCCATGCGGCCAAGAAACCCCATGCGACTCAGATAGCCCATGCGGTTCAAAAAATCCATGCGGCTCAAACGAGTCCATGCGGTTCTGTGATCACCATGCGACGTAGAAGAAAAGACACGTGGCTTGCAAACAGTTCTTCCCTCCGCACTGTACTACTTTAATTGCTTCGACGGCTGACCACTCTGACGAAGCGACAGGCCTGACATAAAGAGGCAATTATGACTCTGTCATAATGACAGAATCCTAGGAAATCAAAGAAAATCTCTGACACAACCCCCCGAGATCCAGAAAATGCCACGCAGCTGATACACGTGGACAGCCATATGCGGCTCGAGCGGAGACCCCCCTATGCGGCTCAAGCTGAAGTTATCCTATGCAGCCCAGATCGAGACAGCCCTATACGGCTCAAGCAGACGCAGCCCTATGCGGCTCACAAGGATCATCTCCATGTGGCTCACTACCCATTGTATGGTCCAGATTATCATGTGGTTCGAAGATTTGGGGTCCACTCCCCAAGCTGCCCTGACACGTGACCAGGCTTATACGGCTCAAACTTTATGCGGCCCAATCCTTATGCGGCTCAGTAACTCCCAGGACACGTGTCATAAATCCAATCAATTTCCCAGATTTACTGCAATCAAAGATTGGGTCAAATCCTAATAATCTGGGACACGTGGTAGGAGAATGAATTAAATTTATTCATTCAGATTCGCAGACATCAGCAGATCATCATCGTGGAGATTTATTCTAATCAGCATTAATTACTGATAGGATTTGGTACAATCTACACTAAATGGCCCAGATCTATTACACTCAAAATTAATGGCCCAGATTGATCGATTAACAGGCCGCCGCCACTTTGAGGGGCAATCATTGTGAACCCTAATGAGGTCCCTCCATTCTTATAAATAGCAGGGTGCTATTCCCTTGCAAAATACATACGCACAGATACATACAGAGAGGACAACTCTTTTTGAGATCAGAGAGAGCACCACATACTTGGAGAGAGAGAGAGCAGAGAGAGCATAGAGAGCATTTCTTCAACGCTGAGCAATCTTCTGGAGCCAGGACTGCATACCGATCGTTCAAGGAGTAAGGCAGAGCTGCCGTCGCTTTCCCGAGCCTCTATCGTCATCCCCCAGAATCTAAAATAAACAATTGTACTTAGACTGCTGTACCTAGGCTTTCGTTCCTAGGCTTTCTTTGTACAAGCGAGTTTGTAACGTAAAGTAAAAGTCCAGTCCTCCGATAATTATTCTGCTCTTTTATATTTCATGGCAAACATCTTCTAGCATGCAATTCTATTAGCAGTTATTTCCTAACGCACGGCTTATACGTACTGGTGGCCAGCCAATCACGCATGTCCGAGTCCTATATGCGACACACAACAACGTGGAATAAATGTGTCAAGGCCATGAATGCAACACACAAAGGTGGTCCCTTAAATCTAGTTTTAATGTGTAAGAAAAATAATACATAGCAGAAAATATAAATGAACAGTAAGTTCTAACAGGTTATGCCATGTATCACAGTTTATTTTGCATAAAGAAAATAATGAACAATGCATGAAATATGAGCTAAGATAAATAAACAACAAATGGCAAGGTATCTTGCCTGAGGTCCTTGCTGGTGAAATCGACAATCCCGTTGGGTACAGATTAGTCACAGGGCAACACAAGATAAACTCAGACGATGTGACAAACTTCTAAAATAAACACCAAAAATAAAATATTCTAACTTTTTTTAGGAAAAATATATGATATGTATTTTTCTGTCAGTATTTCGAAACTTCAAACGGATCATGATTCTGATTCCTGGTTCTCCCAGAATCTCAAAAACACTAAAACGTGTCAGATTTCGGACCACTGACACTCCACAAATTTTCCAGAAAATTAAGTTCCAAATATATGAAAATAAAATTTATATTCAGAAAATATACCTCAATACGATTCCAACAAAAAAAAATGGAGGTCAAAAGGAGTCCCGAGTTGGGAGTTATGGTCATTCGAAGTTGCTACAACCTTTGAAAATTGAGGCTGAATTTATGACCAAAAAAGAGAGAAATTTTGACAAGAATGGTTTGAAAGATGATTTACGGTAAAAATAATATGGAGGAGTACCTGCCTATTTATAGGATGTGGGAATTCCCAATTAGATAAGAATTAGGATTCCTTTAAACCCAATTTAGATATTTCCTAATTTAATTTAAAAGCAATCAAATCCAAATCCAAATCCAAATCCAAATCCAAATCTAATTTAAATCAAATCAATTCTCTTAGTTTAAAATCAAATCAATTAAATCCAATATCAATTATAGATATTAATTTAATCTATTTAAATAAATCCAAAAATCAAATCAAGATTCAAATGGCCACAATAACTTCCAAATATATTTTTTAAAATACCAATAATAATAATTTCAAAAATAATAAATAATTTTAAATATCTTTTTGAATAATAAAATATTAATATTAATAAATCTCAAAAATTACATTTTTATTTAAAATAGACTAATAAATAATTATGAAATATATGTATGCACAAATATTCTTTACATAATTATGCTTTTCCTAGTATACAATAAAATATTATTTATGATTAATAACTGCTAAAAACAAAAAGGCTTTTTATAGCAAGAATAATAATTATATAATATTTTGAAAGTGTATAATAAAATAGAAAAAATGTTTTTCTAAAATATGTATGCTCTCACATATTCGCACTTGACGAGCAACTACGAAAAATAAAATTTCGTGCGCGACGTATAATACGACTATGCGACGTATAATACATAATTTTAAATCAGTACAAAATTTAATAATAAAGAAAATAGTAGAAAATTTAGGGGTTTTACATCCTACCCAACTTAAAAGAATTTCGTCCTCGAAATTAAGAATTAGGAGGGGGTGAGAAGGCACAACAGTAGATAGAAGGGTTCAAAGAAGTTTATATGGTCGTAGTCTAGGTTGAGGGTATGATTAAGAGACGATTGTAATCACTCTTAAATTCAAGTGATTAGAAAGTCAAGATTATAAATTTAGTGTCGAAAAAAAGGTCGAGTAGTTCAAGACCAAGATATGGTTACATTGGGTGGTAATGGTCATGGTGATAGGACAGTTAGAGGAGTTTTAGTACGACGCTTTCGTCCTTCTAAAATAGGTGAAGGCGAACGCAATATAGAGTTTGAAGGAGGCGTTATCGAATACGAATACGTGGTTCAAAGGCGACCGAATAATTCAAAAGGAGTTGTCAAGGCAGTCGCGGATGGCACTCTAGTGGACAAGTTTCGCTATGTCCCCATCCACGTAGAACGATAGATAAAAGCGAACCAAAGTGCACTCGGTTGATCAGACCATTATGCACCGGTTCTGATTAGACAATATGTTAGTGGGTGCACCCAATAAAATATGTCATGATCAAGCTTGATAACGAAATAAGCTTGCAAAACTGAAGCTACATTAGCAGCATGAGATAGTCAAAATATGAGCAAGGGAGGTTCTGATGAAAGAATTTTAAATAGTCCAAGATCTTTTAAAATCAAGGCTCGCCCGAAGTTTGGGCCTATACAGTTGTTTTGGTTGACTAGCTAAGTTAGGGTCCTCTGAACTTATAGTCTAAGCAAACTTATCAACATGGGTCACAGAGACAAAGGCTTTATTGGGCCGTGAGGTATTCTACCCAACTTACAAGAGTGAAACTAGTAATGGGATGGGACCATGGGTCAAGCAACCAAGATAAAGTACAACGCTAAGCATTAAGGAATTTAAGTAGAACAAAATCACATATTGGGTCGAAAGAATTGAGTCGAAGTTGAATCCTTATCCATGGTCGAAAATTATCATGGTAAAGATTATAGTTTGGCCATTTTGACAATAAGGTCATATCAAGAATAGAGTACAAGGAGATGGGTTTTGGTGGGACATTATATATCTACATGAAGGTGGACTTGTCTAGGTCTTATATATAAAATTTGTTGGAAGGAAAAGTCTAGTATTGTGTCCCAAATATCCAAGTCACAGTAAGGGACGCCAAAAGATCAAAAAAATATTTAGTGGGAGTTCACAAGGTGATAATTAATGCATAAAATAAAGAAGATCAAGTTAAAGCATGAAATAAAATTAATTAAAGAATCCATAAAAAAATAATTTAGGAACACAATTCCGGAGAGAAGATAGTCTCCTAGATGAATACAGTTAAGGAGCCATTAACTCATTATTCAAATTGCAAGTGGGTTAGAAATTCGCAATTAAAAAATCTAGAATTGAAGAAAGCTCGCGTAAGTCGAGGTGGAAATATAGTCACATAGCTGGGTAGATGACTAACAACATTTGTGTATATACTATTATCATGGTCATAGGTGACATGACAATTAGTGTGGAATACTCAGTAGGGTTATCTTGTGGCCTACCATTAAAATTTAACTCAAGTTTCCTCCAAAAGTTTCAAAATTAAACTTTCAAAAATAACCCACCAAAATTTGTATTCACTCCAAGCCGTTCAAATTCACCATAAAATTTTTAAATCACTCTCATAAATCTCAAAGCAAAATTTTATCATGTTACTACTAACCTTTTCTAAAATTAACGTTTAAATTCAACTATTTAACTCAAGAGTTCATAATTTACGAATCCATAAAAATTCCACAATCAATCAAAAATTTAACACTCTAAAATTTTCCAATAACTCATAATAAAACTCTTAGCATATTAAAAGCAATCTCAAAAATTATGCTCAATGCTCTCATAAGTTTTAACTTCTATTCATGCTAAGTTTTTCCAACAAAATCACAACTTTTAAATGGTAACTTCCTTTAATCAATCAAAATAACTTTCCATCACATCCTTCGAAATTCTCCCAAAATTTTTAATATTAGCAATCCCACATTAAACTAAATTTTCAAATAATCTGATTAGTCAGAATCCTTTTTTTTATACCAAAAATCTAAATAGATTTGTAAATCCTCAATCATAGGACACCATTTAAAATAAAATTTCTCAAAATCGTTTCCATAACTTTCAAATATTTTAAACCAAAATTCGCCATCAGTACTTCCACTTAAAATTCAAAATTTACTAAACACGAAAATCGCAAGTTGTATAACTCAAATTTAAATAATTCCTACGACCATTTTTAAAAGCTAAGATCATTTTCAAACCAAATTTATAACCGTTCAAAGGTGTATAACCATACTCCAATAAATCATAAACATCAAAACTCGAAAATCAAATAAATTTTATATTTGTTCAAAGATGTATATCTATCACCCAAAAATTATAAATATCACAACTCGAAAAGCAAATTAATTTTATATTTGTTCAAAGATGTATATCTATCACCCAAAAATTATAAATATCACAACTCGAAAAACAAATCAATTTTATATTTGTTCAAAGATGTATAGCTATAACCCCATAATTCATAAATATCAAAACTCAAAAATCCAATCAATTTCTTAAATCAAGTATAAAATTCTATAAATCCTCTAGTGTTTAATATTAGAAATCTCAAGATAAAAATCTTCCTTGATAGTATCCTACTTTACAAATTACTAATCATTAATTCTCACAAAAAAGCCCCTTTTTAACTCAATTAGTCTTGAATGTATTCCAATTGCCAATATAACCATTCTAGCCATGTGTTTGACCTATGAGCATATACTAGTGTAGTAATCTTCCTAGTTGATACTATGCACGAAAATATGAATCGACGGTAGAAAGGAATAAAGTAAGATGCAGTTCAAGGAAGTCGAACGAGAGTTCGAAATTTGAAGCCAAGGGAAGAGGTCAAGCTGTATGGATAAGATTCCTAGATTCTAATCCTATGTTGCAGGCTCACATCGGTACAATTACATAATCGAAATGACAAACTTGACCTGCATGGGCCACCACAAAAACAAGTAACGCCCCAGTCCCAAAATACGTAGGACAAGGAACGTAGACATGCCAACTGTATTCATACGAAGTATACTCCAATATATGGAAGTCTTGTATAAATACATAAGCTGTAAAACACAGTAGAACCATAACTAATCTCATCCACACAAAATAAATGAATAGAAGATCTCATATAAAGATAATAAATTATCTTGATATAATATGTTGGGCGGAGACAAATCTACTACCAACAAAATAAGGAAAAATACATAGAAAATAAAATAAGTATGGCGAGCGAAGCGAAGACGATCCAAGTGCAATCATCCTCGAAAAATAGCAATAAACACGGCTAGAGCTAAAGCACCTGCAAAAGACAATAGCACACACCTGGAGAGATAACCAGGTCCTCAGAGGGACGTAACAAGACACATAATATCATGCCATATAAACTGAATAAATATTGCTCAAATAAATAAGTCAATTGAATTATAACATGGTCCAACACGCACCTATTGAACAAGCTTACCATCCCCCCAACCAAACAAGGACAGGATATGGTAAACTAATTCACGGTGACGTATCTTTCCATGCTAGGAATCCAATATGGTATCCGGACCCCAACAAGGTTCAATACCTTCTCATCGAAGTAGTAAGTCACACCTACAACCAAATAAGGACAAGATGTGACGAACTAATCCGCGATAAGTTATCGTTCTAAGCCACGGTCAGATACAAGTACCCAAACCAAAAGTACTCGTACCTAACGGATAAAGGTAGCCTAACCAGTCTAAGTGAATACAGTTTTAAGAACAGTTCTTGGTAGCATGACTACCGGGTCAAGTCAAAAAAATACCAATGCAGTACCTCAGTAGCGAGTCACAACACCATATACTATTCCTCAGTATCGAGCGAGTCTATAACATATAGTCTACCTATTGTTCCTCAGTAGCGAGCGAGTCTACGATAGATAGGGTGGTAGTCAACTTCCAATCATGTTCTCTCCGCCCAATGCCAACTCATAACTGCTAAGTCTTCTAGCATGCAATTCTATTAGCAGTTATTTCCTAACGTACGGCATATACGTACTGGTGGCCAGCCAATCACGCATGTCCGAGTCCTATATGCGACACACAACAACGTAGAATAAATGTGTCAAGCCCATGAATGCAACACACAAAGGTGGTCCCTTAAATCTAGTTTTAATGTGTAAAAAAAAAATACATAGCAGGAAATATAAATGAACAGTAAGTTCTAACAGGTTATGCCATGTATCACAGTTTATTTTGCATAAAGAAAATAATGAACAATGCATGAAATATGAGCTAAGATAAATAAATAACAAATGGCAAGGTGTCTTGCCTGAGGTCCTTGCTGGTAAAACCGATAATCCCGTTGGGTACAGATTAGTCACAGGGCTACACAAGATGAACTCAGACGATGTGACAAACTTCTAAAATAAAAACCAAAAATAAAATATTCTAAATTTTTTTTAGGAAAAATATATGATATGTATTTTTCTGTCAATATTCCGAAACTTCAAACGGATCATGATTCTGATTCCTGGTTCTCCCAGAATCTCAAAAACACTAAAACGTGTCAGATTTCGGACCACTGACACTCCATAAAGTTTCCAAAAAATTAAGTTCCGAATTTATGAAAATAAAATTTACATTCAGAAATTATACCTCAATACGATTCCAACAAAAAAAATTGGAGGTCAAAAGGAGTCCGGAGTTGGGAGTTATGTCATTCGAAGTTGCTACAACCTTTGAAAATTGAGGCTGAATTTATGACCAAAAAAAGAGAGAAATTTTGACAAGGATGGTTTGAAAGATGATTTATGGTGAAAATAATATGGAGGAGTACCTGCCTATTTATAGGATGTGGGAATTCCCAATTAGATAAGAATTAGGATTCCTTTAAACCCAATTTAGATATTTCCTAATTTAATTTAAAAGCAATCAAATCCAAATCTAATTTAAATCAAATCAAATTCTCTTAGTTTAAAATCAAATCAATTAAATCCAATCTCAATTATAGATATTAATTTAATCTATTTAAATAAATCCAAAAATTAAATCAAGATTCAAATGGCCACAATAACTT
Source organism: Iris pallida (assembly GCA_029216955.1). Lineage (NCBI taxonomy): Eukaryota > Viridiplantae > Streptophyta > Magnoliopsida > Asparagales > Iridaceae > Iris > Iris pallida. The sequence goes on from JANAVB010010798.1 coordinate 1,342,954, forward strand.
CCAAATATATTTTTCAAAATACCAATAATAATAATTTCAAAAATAATAATTATTTTTAAATATCTTTTTGAATAATAAAATATTAATATTAATAAATCTCAAAAATTACATTTTTATTTAAAATAGACTAATAAATAATTATGAAATATATATATGCACAAATATTCTTTACATAATTATGCTTTTCCTAGTATACAATAAAATACTATTTTTGATTAATAACTGATAAAAACAAAAAGGATTTTTATGGCAAGAATAATAATTATATAATATTTTGAAAGTGTATAATAAAATAGAAAAATATTTTTCTAAAATATGTACGCTCGCACATATTCGCACTTGACGAGCAACTACGAAAAATAAAATTTTGTGCGCGACGTATAATACGACTATGCGACGTACAATACAAAATTTTAAATTAGTACCAAATTTAATAATAAAGAAAATAGTAGAAAATTTAGGAGTTTTACAATCTCCCAAACACCCTTAGCTTAATTCTTTAAGTTGGGTAGAACACCCCACGACCTGACACACCCTTGACCATTAAGGGAATACCAATGGTATTATCTAGACCATAGAGACTAGAGAAATTTAATCCATTTGGTCAACCAAGCCTTGGTCAATAAAAACGTAGAATGATGGTATAGGAATAAACAAGACTTAGATCCTTATGGCACTTAGACTATTCATATTGGTTCTTTATTTCAATCTTAATCTCACCTGCCTATATTTTTACTATCTAGACTAATAATGCTAGTGTAGCCTAGTTTTTGCAAGCTTATTCTTTTATCGAGCTTGTTCAAAACATATGTTAATTGGGTCGCTTCCACTAACATATTGTCTAATCAGAACCGTTGCATGATGGTCTGATCAACCGAGTGCACTTTGGTTCGCTTTTATCTCTCGCTCTACGTGGATGGGGACATAACTAAACTTGCCCTCTAGAGTCCCATCCGCGACTGCCTTTGCAACTCCTTTGAAATTTTTTTGGTCGTCCTTGAACCACGTATTCGTACTCGTTAATATCGTCTTTTGAAACTCCTTATTGCCTTCACTTTCACCTATTTTTAGAAGGACGAAGGTGTTATACTAGAACTTCCTCTAACGGTCCTATCACCATTACCACCCAATGTAACTATATCTTTGTCTTGAACTACTCGACCTTTCCCTCAACCCTAAATCTACAAGCTTGACTTTCTAATCACTTGAAGTGATTACAATCGTCTCTTAATCATATCCTCAACCTAGACTACGACTATATAAATTTCTTTAAACCCTTCTATCTACCGTTGTGCATTCTCACCCCCTCCTAATTCTTAATTTCGAGGACGAAATTCTTTTAAGTTGGGTAGGATGTAAAACTCCTAAATTTTTAATATATTTTTATCAATTTTGGTACTGATTTAAAATTTTTGTATTGTACGTCGCATAGTCGTATTTTACGTTGTGCGCAAGCGGCGTATTCGTAAATTGATCGTTGAGTTTGAATATGTGCGAGGTGCATATTTTTGTAAATATTTTTAGAAGCTTGATTTTTCAAATAATAAATAATAAATATTTTTGATTATTTTAAAAGTTGTAAAATACGTCATATTGGAATTTCCAACTCTTTATTTTACATTATGAAAGGTTTTATAAATGGTAATTTTGAAGACGAGGTATTATGCAAATATTCATTTCATCCGAGGTACATAAATTTAAAATTTAGATATATAATTTCATGTATCAAATTTATTGATATTAATATTTTATTATTCAAAAATATATTTAAAAATATTCATTATTTTCAAAATTATTATTATTGGTATTTTTGGAAAATATATTTGAAATTTTTTATGGCCATTTTAAATCTTGATTTGACTTTTATGGTTTTAATTTAAAAGTTTAAAGGTAAAATTTATATTTATATTTGAGTTTAAATTATCTAAGTTTAAATTAGAATTTAATTTAGATTTGATTTTTAAATTATTCAAATGGGGTTTTAAACAAACCCAAGCCTTATCCAACTGGAAATTTCCACCTCCTATAAAAGGAGAGGTACTCCTCCAAGAAATTTTCCATCCCAATGCACACGTGCATCGTGTCTCTGTTTCATGTCCATCCACTATATTTTTTTTACAGCTACATTAGTCGGAGCCGAGGCCGACAAATCCGACCCTCACTCACCGTATCGGACACACCGGACACGGACTATACAACAGTACTACTCCGGCCCCGTCCCCTGCGACCATCATCATAGACACAAATCACCTACTCCTTCACCCCGTTTCGACTACCCGCTGTCCCCACAGCCAACCCCAACCACGCTGTGGCCGACTTAACACAACCATCCCCTCTGTCTCCGCGACCACCACCCGCCATCATCACCATATCCGGCTCACCATCACTTTCACCACACACCACCGCCATCACCCCGGCTAACCCAGCCATCCGAACCACCGCCACCAAAAAAAGAAAAAGGAAAGAAGAGCCCTAACCTACCAAACAACGCCGTCGCCGGAAAACCACTAGCCGCAGCACCCGACGCTGCAGCTCTCAGCCGATCCACCGTCACCGGACGCCGCGCCGACGCGACGAGCCTCTGAATTTCCTTTCTGCCTCGAGCCCCGTCGCCACCGGCTTAGCCTTTGGCCGGTACAGGAGCTTTCGCGACTGCGACAAGATCCCCGGCACCTCCTTGCTCTCCACGCACGGCAGCTTCCCCAAACGGAGCACCGGATCCGCGCACCCCCATCCGTTCCCCAGCGTCCGGCGACTCCTCCGCCCAGATCCCTCCGCCGCGTCGCGCCACCTTGCTCCGACCGCCCGCCAGAGCTTCGACCGACCTCCATTCGGCCTCATGTTTTCTCCTCCGTCGAACACCTCCACCGCCGGCTCTCGGCGCCCAGCCGCTCGCGTGCCCACCGCCGCGGATCCGTCCGCCCGCCTTGGTAAACCCTCTCTCACCCCTTTCTTTCCCACCTCACTCTCTCTTTCTCTCATTTGTTAATTGGGAAAGGAACTGTAACAGTTAGAGTATTAATATTATTAATATTATTATTATTATTATTATGATTATTATCATTACTTTTATTATGATATATTATTATTATTAGTATTAATTACTATTTACTTAAATAATATTAGTAAAAATTTTAGTATTATTAATATAGTTATATTATTAGGATTTATTTTGGAAACTATATACTAATATAAGATATTTGTGAAAAACACCTTACAGATTTAACCCTATATATATATATATTTCAAAACATAGTCTAAGCCTTAAGAAAAATTCCTAGATTAATTAATATTTACAAAAAAATGTTTTGCCTAAATATGGTTTTCAAATTATTATGTATAAATTATTTTCTACTGTTTACGTAAAAATTACTTTAAAATATTTTTCAAATAATATTAATGATTTCTAAAATAGTATAAGTATGTATTCTCCACAAAACTCCCACCTTGATATCCCCATTGATCATTACTAATTACATTTCTTCCCAAATTCTGACTAATAGCATATTCATATTTCCTCGTGACTCTCGGACCATTACACATCGTACATGGCAACTGGACAAACAAGACTTGATGGAACACCACCCCACACCAAATGACACACCAGGAAAGACACCTTGCCTTTACTGTTTAATTTCTTGCTCAATATCATGCATGTTTTATTTCTTATAAGTTGTTCTTTCAAAATCCTAGGTAGTTGCAAATTATTATATTTAGTTTTCTTCATGTATTTAGCCTAGAGTTAAGGGACCACCTTTGTTTGTGCCGCATTCATGGGCCGATACTTGTGTACTACGATGTCACGTATCTCATATAGATTCGGACATACGTACCGACCGTACATCAGTGTGTACAGGACGAGCGTTAGGGTATAACTGCTAATATAATTGCATAGGTGACTTAGCGGTTATCAGGAATATCGTGGTGTAGATTTAGCACGAGTAGTGCATGGGGACGGTGAAGACAGTTATTAGGCGCAGGGGCTTTCACACCTTTACCTTCGTCTAGCTGCCATTTGTGACTCAGTCGAGAGCTAGTGGCCGTGCATTTATTTACTTTTCTCTAGATGCCACTAGCGCCTCGGTTGAAACACAAATGTGTCGTGCATTTACCTTCGTCTAGCTGCCGTTAGTGACTCACCCAAGAGCTAGTGGCCGTACATTTATTTTTCTCTAGATGCCCCTTAGCTCTCACTCGAGTGCTAATGGGCCGTGCATTTACTTTTCTCTAGACGCCACTAGTGCCTTAGTTGAAACGCTTACGCGCCGTGTTTCTAGTCTCGAGAGCCCTTGTGTGGAACGTTGTCTTCAAATTGCATTTTCACACAGAATGGTTAAGAACCTTTATCTGTTTAGTCATATATAATTTTCTGTTGAGCTAACCTTATTCAGTTTATGGCATGATATTATGTGTCTTGTTACGTCCTTCTGAGGACCTGGTTATCTCGCCAGGTGTGTGCTATTGGCTTTCGCAGGTGTTCTAGCTCTAGCCGTGTTCATCGCCATTTCTTCGAAGATGATTGCACTTGGATCGTCTTCGCTTCGCTCGCCAAATTTATTTCTTTTCTCATGTATTTTTCCTTTACTTGTTGGTAGTAGATTTGTCTCCGCCCAACATAATGTATCGAGACAATTCATTATCATTATATGATATCTTTTATTCATTTATTTTGTGTGGATGAGATTAGTTATGGTTCTACTATATTTTACAGCTTATGTATACATACGAGGCCCATGTATTTCGTATGTGTCACGCCCCGCTCCCGCAGGAGCGATCGTCCTCGCTAAGGCGTGATGCCGCACGGGCCTAGGTTGCACCCGTGCAAGGCTAAGTCCAGAAACGGCCGATTTGAGCTAGGCCACAGAGTCGCACAGAGTGTCCCCATTTGCAGCAGAAAGTAAATGAACACAAGTTGAAGCGAATTCAAACTCTTTTATTGATTTTCAAGAAGTTTACAAGCGGCGCTAGGCCGATATTACAAATCGCACAAGCTCTCTCTCTTTGAAACATAAAAGGCGTGCCAAGTGGTTTACAAGATGGAATGATTCATGGCGATGTTCCGATATATTATGTCCTATATAGGGTGCTTCAGCTCCTTGCAACGCTCCAAGGCTCCAGAGATAGCTCCGCACCTTAGCACGTTCGATGGAAGCTCTGCACCCGCCGACTTCTCCTGCTTCCTGCAAGCAGACTATGGGGTTATCAGTACATTGTTATGCACTGGTGGGGAGGCTAGCTCGTCCACAATGCTATCATTACCGAACACGTTCCATTTACTTTTGTGCATCTCTATCATTCATTGTCTTTCTAATCTTGCCTTAGGATCAATTTTATGGCATATGTCATAACCTATCCCGTGTTGCCAAATTCAAGTGTCGCATGGAAATACATGCACGACTTACCCATACTTACCGTCCGGCCTTCCCTGTCCAAAGTAAACCAAGTTAGTCAACAATTCATATGGAACAACATAATGTGATTCTTGGAAACATTCAATATCAAGGGCGTGTTCCTGCATCAGTTACTAGCGCATCGTAGGCGTATTCTCTAACTCATTGTACGAAGTATTCATTATCATTTGGTGCGATACATTTCAAGCTTATTCAGAAGGTGCTTTCTTTAGTTAACTTAGACTACTTTGATTTCAATGCAAGGACTCGCACGTGGATTGCCACCAGCAAAGCCCACTTAACTCTATATGCACCGGTCGCTGGCACCACAAGCCATTTTGGACATGTCTTCCCCTATGGTAATTTCTCACCTATCATGGCGTGCGGCTTGGTACACCCTGATAGTCTTTTGAAATACCCGGCCTTACGTCCCCTGGTGGCCAAGCCCGCAATCAGGCCTGTACATAAGCTATTTCCTTTGATTCCATCCGGACCGGCAAGTCCTTCACACTTTGATCATGCCGCGGAATCCCTTTTTCTTCACAGTCACAGCATTCGCCACCCCTCGCTCGTGCCGTTTGTCCACGACCATTTCGTATTAACTTGTCTTTTTAACTTAACGGCTGTCTCTGAGCCGTAGGCTAACCCTTAGCCTTAATGCGTTATCGACCAGGTTGGCGTCCGTGCAGCGCGGGTAGCGAGCCCCACTGCACGTGCCCGTCATACCTGTCGCTAACCATTTCTTTCTTTCTTATCTTTTATTCATTCTTTCTTTCCTTTCTTTCTTTCACTTGTTTGTTCGTTCATTCATTTATTCACTTATCTATTCAATCTTTCATTCACACTTTATGCAACTTCCCGTGCGGGAGTCGCCTTGGCGACCCATCGGTCCCATAATCTTTCAATGTTGCTATAATCTACTCGGAACGACTATGTTGATAGTCTTCCCGTTTCATTGTTGTAATCCATTTATTGTTTCATTGTTGAACGCATAGGGAACTCGAAATGTAAGCCCGTGCCTTAGCACGAGCGTGGAGCGCGGTGCGAGAGTTCTCACATTTTCTATGTTCTTTTCCATATTCTATACAAGCATACAAGATGGGATTAATCCCTTAGCTAGGTACGTTGGGTCATTTTATTAGCATGCGCGGTGTTATCGCCTAGCGATTTCAATGATAGTGTCCGTATTGTTATGTGTCTAGGCTAAGCACAGACGGGTTCATCGGAGCCACCCTCCTTAGTGATGTTCGCATCGGCCGAGCGATACTCCGAGCGCGTCTTTGATAGTCTAAGTCTGGATTCATCTTTGACGGGCCATTGTAAGTCTTGCATCGATTCTTCATCAGGTCGATGCCAACTCTTCGGGTCGACGGCTCGTTTGAGTCGTTGCACTTGCCATTTGAATCGGCGTTCCGCTAGGGCGGAGCGGGTCATTACATAATACACCACTCAAAACAAGTCTCGTCCTCGAGACTTCCTGAGTGCAGGTCATCCTACCGTTCCTTAACTCGTGTCATCGTGTTTTATAGACATTTCTATCGAACGGCTCTATCGTTCGATGTCATCGAACCATGCTCGGTACCTTTCCAAGTTTCGTGTCGCATACGTTTGGTCGATTTTTATTGGATAACTTTTCATTTTTTTTAGAGTTGATGGCACTTATTCAATTCAAGTGTTTCTTCGACTCGGTTGCTTTTTGACATATCATGGGACTGAAACGATCGTACGAGGTGCATTGAAATTCGTCAAATACGAGTGTCGTAGGCTGAGGCAAACTCACTTTCGTTTATGCGCATCGCAATACCCACTTGCAGCTGCATTCGAGTTCATCATATCGCTGAGTTTGGATCGTGCACATATTCAAGGCGTCCCCCGAATACGTACATTTCAACCAAGCTTAGCGATTTGCGAAGTCGAACAAGCTACTCGTGATAGTTTTGATTTGCCGATCGTTTTGCTAACTTTGATTTAAAACCGAACTTGTGTGCATCTCACTATCGTTTATCTCGGTCATCGAGATGATTCGATTCGTTTCTCAAGCGTTCTTATCTACGAAATCAATACGATTTCTTCTTAGCGGAGTCGACCAAGTCTAAGTAATTTCTGTCCGATTCAAGACCAAGTATTGTACCATCATCGAGTATTTCTTCCTATCAACGATTCAATTCGTTATCCCAACTTTACTTGCGCGTCATCCATTCCTATCATTCCCTTCGTTTGGGGCCAATCTCATCGTCGTTCACGCACACTCCCTGTTCCCCGTCCTACTCTAAGTTTTGTTTCCCCCAAGTCTATCGTCCGTCCAGACGATACTTTAAATGCCATCGCACAGGTTCAATCACTCGGCATAGGGTCGTCTGCCTATCCGCTAGGTCAGCTCACAAGGTCATAGTTATACGTCAGGTCCGTGGCTCATCGTGCAAGGTCGTTGCACGACGCTCGCCCCAAATCCTATGGTCAAACCATTTGTTCGTTTGTACAGGAGTTTCTACCCAAGCTCGCGTCACTCAGATTTCTAAATATCGAGCATGATCACCTAATCCGCATCAAGACTCACGTTGCACATATTCAATTTCGTTCAATCACCAGTTCTAACCAATTCATGTATTCGATCATGAGGTCATCCAGCTCGACAATACATTGTGCCCCAATCTCACGCGAGTCCGATTATCTACGGTGGTTTATGAATCACTAAGCAACGCTCCCGCGAAATAATCATTCTCATCGGGGCGTAACTCTTGTTTGAGTTTAGACTAACTCATTCTCGATACGCGGATTGGACCTACTCAATCCTCATGTTCAATCATCAAATACACTGATTCATTCTCGAGTTTACCTTCGCGTCAAACCACAAGTCGAAGAAATCAAATTGCCATGCCATCCAAGTTCAATCACTCCCGCTGTATGAATCACCATATCAGCGCCCACGCGGAGTGATCGTCCCAAATCCGGTACGACGCATGTGCGAGGCTAAAGTTGCGCTCGTATAAGACAAGAACGTCAACGTTGTGGTTGTCAACGAAGCAAATCCAAGCATTCTTATTTTCATCCAAGCCAAGATCGATAGTCCATTTATATTTCGTTCAACTAGAAAATCCTCGAGCCAAATCTATCTTTTCCTCGACACATTTTTAACATTTCAAGTATAGCGTCCAACGAAACAATGACATTTGCACGACCGTCATTCGCCGAGTCAGAGTACCCCCGAGTTATCGCATATCGATCTTTGATACGCCTCAATACCATCGACGATATGCGTAACCTGACGATCTTCCTTTGCAACCAATTTTGAGTCGTACGACTGATGTTATTGTCCGAGTTGGATAATCCACAATTTTCTCGATATTCAAGATCAAGTTCGATCGCTATTCCTCAAGCTCGTTTCAAGATCGTTGTTCAAAACTCAAGTCATATTTCATTTGAATCAATCCCAAATCGTACGCACGATCTTCTAAGTTTCCTCGATCAAGACCATTCACTTTCATTCATCGTTCCGAATCGTTTTCTAACATGCGTTGCCCATTCACAAGTTGTCCAGCGACATCTCGTTCGGGACATTCGAAGTCACGACCAACTAAGCGTGACGTGTTCTAAGGCTTTGCGCGATCGCATCGCCTCACCGACATACTCGTTCTATCCGTAAGTCCTTTAGTTTTGCTCGAACAATTTTCTATAACGTCCATACACTACTCAGGGTTCGAGCTACTCGATTGGTCATCGACGCTCACTCTTATTCTTCCTCGAAGCTATCACATACACCACTCGGAGTCAAGTCATTCTACAAATCCTCGAAAGGTTATTCGACTCCCGATCGACATATCCAATTGCACGTTCGCTCATTCCTCAAAATCCAAATCAATTTTCTGTGTACTCCTAAGCGTTAGTTTGATAGCGTTTCTATCGATATACACTCTAAGTGTAGTTTTGTTCCCGACCGAGCGGTACTTGATACCGCTCGCAACTCGATTGCACCAAAAAGTTGAGGTGCGCAACACGCGGACTAAGTTATGCCGCATAACCGTCCCGTTCGAACTATACTTTGGTCTCGTGTACTCGTTTGCTATCAGCGTAAGCTCATTCAAGCACGCACTGCGTTTGCTAACTCTTAGCATCGGTTCCTTCCAACTCAAGTCCGTCGTGGTGGCACAAAGGCCTTCGACTATCGATCCCGTCCAACCGAGTACTCGTACAAGCTTTTGAAAATATTAGACTTATTGTATGGAACATTCCAATGCACAACGAGAGAGAGCGTACACTTCTTTTGTTTCAACGAGCTTTCAAAACTGAGAGAATCGAAATGAAGTCCAAGGACGTGAAGCCGTGCTCTGATACCAATCGATCACGCCCCGCTCCCGCAGGAGCGATCGTCCTCGCTAAGGCGTGATGCCACACGGGCCTAGGTTGCGCCCGTGCAAGGCTAAGTCCAGAAACGGCCGATTTGTGCTAGGCCACAGAGTCGCACAGAGTGTCCCCATTTGCAGCAGAAAGTAAATGAACACAAGTTGAAGCGAATTCAAACTCTTTTATTGATTTTCAAGAAGTTTACAAGCGGCGCTAGGCCGATATTACAAATCGTACAAGCTCTCTCTCTCTGAAACATAAAAGGCGTGCCAAGTGGCTTACAAGATGAAATGATTCATGGCGATGTTCCGATACATTATGTCCGATATAGGGTGCTTCAGCTCCTTGCAATGCTCCAAGGCTCCAGAGATAGCTCCGCACCTTAGCACGTTCGATGGAAGCTCTGCACCTGCCAACTTCTCCTGCTTCCTGCAAGCAGACTGTGGGGTTATCAGTACATTGTTATGCACTAGTGGGGAGGCTAGCTCGCCCACAATGCTATCATTACCGAACACGTTCCATTTACTTTTGTGCATCTCTATCATTCATTATCTTTCTAATCTTGCCTTAGGATCAATTTCATGGCATATGTCATAACCTATCCCGTGTTGCCAAATTCATGTGTCGCATGGAAATACATACACGACTTACCCATACTTACCGTCCGGCCTTCCCTGTCCAAAGTAAACCAAGTTAGTCAACAATTCATATGGAACAACATAATATGATTCTTGGAAACATTCAATATCAAGGGCGTGTCCCTGCCTCAGTTACTAGCACATCGTAGGCGTATTCTCTAACTCATTGTACGAAGTATTCATTATCATTTGGTGTGATACATTTCAAGCTTATTCAGAAGGTGCTTTCTTTAGTTAACTTAGACTACTTTGATTTCAATGCAAGGACTTGCACGTGGATTGCCACCAGTAAAGCCCACTTAACTCTATATGCACCGGTCGCTGGCACCACAAGCCATTTTGGATATGTCTTCCCCTGTGGTAATTTCTCACCTATCATGGCGTGCGGCTTGGTACACCCTGATAGTCTTTTGAAATACCCGGCCTTACGTCCCCTGGTGGCCAAGCCCGCACTCAGGCCTGTACGTAAGCCATTTCCTTTGATTCCGTCCGGACCGGCAAGTCCTTCACACTTTGATCATGCCGCGGAATCCCTTTTTCTTCACGGTCACAGCATTCGCCACCCCTCGCTCGTACCGTTTGTCCACGACCATTTCGTATTAACTTGTCTTTTTAACTTAACGGCTGTCTCTGAGCCGTAGGCTAACCCTTAGCCTTAATGCGTTATCGACCAGGTTGGCGTCCGTGCAGCGCGGGTAGCGAGCCCCACTACACGTGCCCGTCATACCTGTCGCTAACTATTTCTTTCTTTCTTATCTTTTATTCATTCTTTCTTTCCTTTCTTTCTTTCACTTGTTTGTTCGTTCATTCATTTATTCACTTATCCATTCAATCTTTCATTCACACTTTATGCAACTTCCCGTGCGGGAGTCGCCTTGGCGACCCATCGGTCCCATAATCTTTCAATGTTGCTATACTCTACTCGGAACGACTATGTTGATAGTCTTCCTGTTTCATTGTTGTAATCCATTCATTGTTTCATTGTTGAACGCATAGGGAACTCGAAATGTAAGCCCGTGCCTTAGCACGAGCGTGGAGCACGGTGCGAGAGTTCTCACATTTTCCATATTCTTTTCCATATTCTATACAAGCATACAAGATGGGATTAATCCCTTAGCTAGGTGCGTTGGGTCATTTGATTAGCATGCGCGGTATTATCGCCTAGCAATTTCAATGATAGTGTCCGTATTGTTATATGTCTAGGCTAAGCACAGACGGGTTCATCGGAGCCACCCACCTTAGTGATGTTCACATCGGCCGAGCGATACTCCGAGCGCGCCTTTGATAGTCTAAGTCTGGATTCATCTTTGACGGGCCATTGTAAGTCTTGCATCGATTCTTCATCAGGTCGATGCCAACTCTTCGGGTCGACGGCTCGTTTGAGTCGTTGCACTTGCCGTTTGAATCGACGTTCCGCTGGGGCGGAGCGGGTCATTACAGTATGTATACAGCTGGCATGTGTACATTCCTAGTCCTACGTATTTTGGGACTGGGACGTTACAGAAGTACTCGACCAACATCAATTGTGAAGTGTCTTTCTTCAATCAAGCTTTTGATTACAATTACTCTAAAACTTCTAGACCGTACCATACTGGCAAATTGACTAGAAGATTGTAATTGGCTTGGAATTTGAAAATGAAAGCTTATAACACTTTAGAATACCTTAGTAGGCTTAGCGAGAAGAAAAGAGAGAGGTGTGTGAAATGAGAAAAATTCTTCTCTATTTGTAGGTTTTCCAAAGGTAGAATTCAGACAGAATTCGGACTTAATTCTTTGAGAGAATCTCGATAAATAGCCGTTGCATCCGTAACTGCGGGATGACCAAGTTCAAAAATCAAACGGCACCAAACGAATTCGGGTCGAATTCGGACCGAAGCCGGGCCGAATTCTCCTGTGGTTCAAAGTATGATTTTTAGGAATTGTTGCAAATTAGATTTTGGGTTTTGGTTTTTCAAAAAGTTTAAGCAGTAAAAAGCTATTTATAAAGTGGGCTATTTTTAAAACAAAGAATATTTTGAAAATATTTTGGCTTAGCCTATTTGCTAGTATGACTCGGTATACATTGTATTCCTAGACTCAATAAATATAAAAATTATATTGAATATGAAATACAGACTCAAGTGGCAAAATAGCTCCAGTCATGAACGGAACGGTAACAGTTCTCAGCAATCGTCCAAGTAGCCCTTATATTGAGACATAGTTAGTTCAATTATTAAAATCAGGTTCGACCATGACCAATGGGCCAACAAAGTGTTCACACAAGCAGTAGATTATTAGTGGGTTCCCCTATTATGCTAGCATTGTAATTGCTTTAGACATATCCAACTACAATGTATAGCCGCTGAAGAGGTGGTAGAAATATTAGCATAACACTCCATAGAGGGGGACGGGGGTTCTTCAGGTGAGCAAGTTGCTAACACAGTTAAACATGAGGTGGCAGTGACAGGTATCCAGGATATGAACGAGTCGGAGCATGGGAGAGGATTGGATAGGGTATTAGTGGTGCCGATCGTGTCCACCACAGGGTCGTCTAAGGGTGGTAGAGGATCTTCAAGGTGCGCGGTTAAGGTGAGTCAGGTTAAGGAAGGACTGTTGCATGGGCGAGGGATGGAGATGGTGATGGCACCACTAGGTCTATGTTATTAAAGGTCGATAGAGAGTGGAGGAGGATTTGCCAATACTGTTGCTGGGCCTACACCTTTTTCATCTGGCTAGGGAGGTGGATCATTTGCCTTCCAAGTTGGAAAGGAGAGGTAGGTGAAGACTCGAAGGAGGATGAAGGGTGACAAAGGGGTACATGAGGGAACTAGTACAAGTATGGTTGTAGGAGGGAGTAGGAAGAGACATGCAGGGTGTACACATGATGACATACCTACGTCACAACACAATACGGAGTAGTATTTATTACTCCTGAAAGTGGCTGAAGGTGGTGATACGTGGTTAGAGGAGGTAGCCGAACTCGAGTTGGCGCTTGGCGGATCCCCAAACATTAGGCCCATAGCTGTGCATGAGGATATTAATATTGATTAATGTCTATGATAGCTTGGAACATATGAGGTGCATGATCGATTGGGAGATGGAAGTAGATCAAGGATGTGGTGTGCCGAAGCAAATGTTTTATTATTGCTCTGTTGGTGACTAAAATTAAATCAGAAAGTATGTTGGTACCTCGAACCTCACATCATTGTGCTCAGGTACATAATCTGCATTTATGTTCTATGGCTCCAATTTGGGTTCGATGGGCTAAAAGTAGTTGGGATGGTCAGATACTTTTTATTTTGGAACAGGCTATTGCTATTATATTTACAAATAAGGGAGGTCTTCAATTAATTTTTTTGTGGTCTATGGGAATAATGATAGACGACATAGGGAATTGTTATGGCAAGAGCTTATTAATCTTAGTTCCGATGGAATCAGTTCTTTGAGTGCCTTTGCTGGTTGTGGATGACTTCAATGCGTTTTTGTATGGTCATGAAAAAATAGAGGGCCGAAGAGTCCCGAACAGTGTTCTCCAAGACTACTATACTTGTTTGATGCAGTCTGGGATATGGGTTTTGGAAAGAACGAGACATATATGGTCTTAGAATAATAAGGCCATACAGAATAGGGTGGTCTGCCAACTTGATCGAGCTTTGGGAAAGTAGGTGGTTCAATAAATTTTTACATGTTGTTTTAGAAGGGTTGGCAACAGGGATGAGTGATAATCTCTGATGCAAGTGGTGATTACATATACAGAAAAGAGACGATCACGTCCTTCTAAATATAATAATACATGGCATTTAATTGAAGGCTATGAGGACGTGCCCAAAGACGGCTATAGGTGGTGATTCTCGGGCACCTTCAGTTTCAGTTTATAGGCCGTCTAAAACTTATCAAAGACGGCCTCAAATCATGGTATTGTAGTCGTCCTTTGGAGGGTTTGGCCTCTAAGGAGAAGGAATTGGAGAGTATATAGGCTTTCTTGCAGACTAACAGACTGAACCCAGTTCTGGCATCCAAGGAGAAATTGTAAGTGGAGAAGGTTGGGCATTTGTGGATGGAGGACGAGGTTCTTCTAGCTTAGCGAGCTAAATGCCCTTGGCTTCATGAAGGTGACATATGTTCGAAGTTCTTCTATGATGTTCTACAAGCTCGTCAGCATCTTAGTAGACTAATTAATACAAATGGGGTAAAACTTTCAGCACACTCAGACATCCAAGAAGAAGCAGTCAGGTATTACACTGCATTATACAATCAAGATGTTATTTGACTAATTTTCCTCCTTTAGTTTGTAAGAAACTGGTTACGGCACATAGAAATCGTATGCTCCTCGCCTCCGTCAGGATGGAAGAGGTGGAGGAGATTGTGAAGGCTGCAAATCCAGACAATGCCCCAGGCCCTGATGTGTTTGGGAGCAAATTCTATAAACTCTTCTGGGATGTGTTACGAGGCCCACTTGTGGAGTTGATTAGATATTTCTTCCAACACGGTAGATTATTACGGGAACTGAATCATAGATTCCTTACACTTATGCCAAAAAAGGAGGGTAATAAGGTGCTTGCAAAATTCAGACCTATTTCATGTTGTAATTATCTATATAAGATAACTACCTATTTTATGTGTAAACGTATAGAGCATGTAATGCAAGATTTGGTCTCCAAAAATCAAGCTACATTTATTAAAGGAAAGAATATTTCCGAGCATAGCTTACTTGGACATGAGATGGTGCGAGAGTTCAACAAGTCGAGGGGTTAGAAAGCTTGTATTAAACTTGACCTTCGGAAGGCGTATGATATGGTAAATCATGACTTCCTACGTCATATTATGATTGCCATGGGTTTGATCAATAGTGGGTGGCTCGGGTCCGAGAATGAATTATGGTGGCCTCTTTCTCTGTGCTAATCAACGGTCATCCATATGGTTTTTTCAGAAGTAATAGAGGGCTTCGTTAAGGGGATCCTTTGTCTCCATATCTTTTTATGTTGGTGATGGAATATTTTTGGTGTTTGATATTCTTATTTATGATTGAATTGGGCTTTCCTTTGTATGTAGACGACACATTGTCCCATTGTTTCGTCAGTGCAACCACATATTACTCATCTTATTTATGCTGATGATTTATTTGTGTTTCTGGTTTCGACATTCTCAGGGCTTACAGTGGTATCTGCAGTTATGGAGGAGTTTGGTAAGTTATCAGGTCTTCGGCTGAACAAGGATAAAAGTAGAGTATACTTCAATCAAGGATGTCCGTGTTGGAGTCCAGTCTGGATTTGGTAACAACTTATTTGTGGAATCTGAATCTAATTAAATATTTGATTTGATTAGATTTAGATATCCATAATTGATGTTGTGCTATTTTAGATATAATAGGATTCTTGTTTTAGGAAATTCTATTATGATCTAAAATAGAATATTGATGGGCTATTTTAGGTGTAATAGGATTCTTATTTGAGGGCTTCCTATTTAAGAAATGATATTATGACCTAAAATAGGATTTATTTTTATCCTATAAATATGGGATGAGGGTATAGGCACAAAGCACAGAACAAAGTGGAGATTCAGGGTGCTCATCTATAAGAAAGTCTAAGAGAAAGTCTGTACTTTGTCTTAGGACTTCACCATCCACAATAGAAGGAAGAAGAAGATCTAATCACGGAGTTGTCAACTTTAGTTAGGGAGATTGCTACGGATTGTTGAGTGATCTCAATTGTAATCTTTTGTTTTTCTACTTGAAAGTGGTGAGGGGGTTAAATCTATTAGGGCAAAGGGTTCAACGTGAGTTCTGTCAGTCTTGTAATTTTATCTGAGTTATTAAAGGTTGGGATTTATCCAGTTGATGTACGTTACCGTCATATACTTGTCTTTATCTTGTGCTTGGTGTCCCTTAGACGGGGTTGGTCTTGATCAAGTGGGTTGGCAAACGCTTTCGTACGCATCCAATAATTAGTATCAAAACTTTGGAGGTTCTGACAACCATGTCTATGGAGCAGATGAACACTCGTATAATTACCCTTACAGGGGAAAACTGGGAAATTTGGAAGCTGGAGGATATACTCTGGTGTAAGGACTTGCATGGTCAGTTGGAGTTGGTCTTAATTAAGTGGGCTGCAAACGCTTTCGTACACGCCCAACAATTGGTATTAGAACTTTGGAGGTTCTGCCAACCATGTATACGGAACAGATGAACACTCGTATAATCACCCTCACAGAAGGAAACTGGGCAATTTAGAAGCCAAAGATTGAGGATCTACTCTGGTGTAAGGACTTGCATGGTCAGTTGGAGGGTGACAGCACAAAGCCAACGGACAAAGCTGTTAAAGACTAGAAATGATTGGATCGAAAGGCCATTGGATTCATCCGCCAATGGTTGGATGATTCCGTATTTTACCACATGTTTATGGAGAGTTCGACAAAATAATTATGTGAGAAGCTGCATTCGCTGTACGAAAGGAAGACGACTGGCAAAAAGGTATTTCTTATTAGCCAACTCGTCAACTCGAAGTACATGGAGGGTGCCACAGTGGCACAATATCTGAACAAGGTTCAGGGTATCATCAATCAGCTATCTGCGATGAAGATGGTGATTGATGATGAGCTTCAGGCCCTACTACTCTTGAGTTCTCTACCGGAAAGCTGGGAGACGTTGGTGGTGTCGGTGAGAAACTTCGCACATGATGGAGTTATCACTATGAAGACAGTCAAAAGTAGCTTATTGAATAAGGAGGTCCGGTACAAGAAAATGGAATCGTCGTAGGCGTCCGCTCCGGTGGCTTCTTACGGAAAGGAAAGACCCAATTCACAGACGAGTACATGAGGGAATTCTCAGGATCTTGTGATTGTCAACCGCAAAAAGGGTTGCTATCACTGTGGCGAAAGAGGTCATATCAAGAGAAATTGTATGAAGCACAAAGCTAAGAAGGACAAAGGTAAGGATGATCAGAAGGATCTAACGACATTTGGCGATATCATCATCGTAACGATAGACACAGAAAACTTGTGGCATGTGTCATAATGGCGACTGGGTCATGGGCATCGTACCATAACACTCCACATAT
This sequence comes from Iris pallida, assembly GCA_029216955.1. NCBI lineage: Eukaryota > Viridiplantae > Streptophyta > Magnoliopsida > Asparagales > Iridaceae > Iris > Iris pallida. The sequence goes on from JANAVB010010798.1 coordinate 1,360,357, forward strand.
ATAGAAGGATCTTTACATCATACCGTGGTGGCAGGTTTGGATGTATGAAGATGGGCGACAAAGGGACGGCTGTAGTTATAGGTATCGGTGATGTACACTTGACGATGAAGTTTGGTGAGAAGCGCGTCCTCAGGGGTATACGACATGTACCCAATTTGTGCTATAACTTGGTTTCGGTAGGTAGGATGGCAGAGATGGTTGTCGTAGTCTATTTGCGAGCAAAGATTAGATGCTTGCGAAGGATTTCCAACAGCTGGCTTGGAAAGATTTGTGTTATGGCTTGTACGGGATCAAGTTGCTGAGCTGTACAGGCAGACCACAGATACCGGATAGAGAATCAAGGGGTATTCGACATGAGGTGGATCATCGAGAACTTGCTGAGGTGGGGCTTCTAGATATTTTGAGGGATACAGAGGATTCGGTTCGTTAATTTAAAGTAATGGATGGTGATGAGTCAAATATTAAGGATCAGTCTGTCAGTCCCATGACAGCTCATCGGTCTCCAGGTGGGGGTAACTCTACGGATCCAGTTTTAGCGACAGGTGGTTTGTTAAAGCTTTACGGAACGATATCTATTTCAGCAGTTCAAAGCCAGAAAGGAGATCAAGGTTTACAGTAAACTAAATATGAGGCGGGTGCATCATCATTCACACAGTTCAGAGGGAGCTGTGGGTCAACGATGGTATGCACAATACGTGATGTTCTGCTCGGGGATGCATGTGTATGGGGGAACGTCATGTTCGGATACGAAGGTGGGCAGGTTCAGAAGTTCAAATCTTGTGAGAACGGTACCGTCCGCTTGGTTGGGACAGCCAAGGGTGAAGAAGCTCGTCGAAGCGTTATGGAAGATGGAAGTCGGGAAAAGGCAGCCGCGACTTACGGTAAGACTGGTCGTCAGGGACTTCAGTGTTGGTCGTGTCATTGATATCGGCAGGATCCCAATGGTATAGAAGGTGCTATGCATGGCAGCTAGTATTGATGTGATGGTTGAGGAGCTAGAGACAAAGGAAGCAAAGCAACTTGGAGGATCGGAGATTAGTGGTATGGAGGAGAAGGAACCTTGTCATGGGATGACATGCATGGAGTCCAGTTAAGGACCCATGGGGTCAATACCTTCTCATCAGACTGGAGGAGAAGATTGTTGGAGTCCAGTCTGAATTTGGTAACAACATATTTGTGGAATCCTAATACAATTAAATATTTGATTTGATTAGATTTGGATGTCCATAATTTGAGTTGTGCTATTTTAGATATAATAGGATTCTTATTTTAGAAAATTCTATTATGATCTAAAATATGATATTGATGGGCTATTTTAGGTGTAATAGGATTCTTATTTGAGGGCTTCCTATTTAAGAAATTATATTATGACCTAAAATATGATTTTCTCCTCCTATATATATATGGGGTGAGGGTGGAGGCACAAAGTAGAGATTCGGGGTACTCATCCACAAGGAAATGTAAGAGAAAGTCTATACTTTGCTCTTAGGATTTTGCCATCCAAGACAGAAGGAAGAAGAAAATCTAATCGGGGAGTTGTCAACTTCGATTAGGGAGATTGCTACAGGTTGGTGAGTGATCTCAATAGTAATCTTCTGTTTTCTTCTTGAGAGTGGTGAGGGGATTGAATCTATTAGGGCAAAGGGTTCAATGTAAGTTCTGTGAATCTTATAATTTCATCTGAGTTATTAAAGATTGGGATTTGTCCATATGACGTACGTCACCGCCATATACTTGTCTTCATCTTGTGCTTGGTGTCTGTTAGACGGGGTTGGTTTTGATTAGGTGGGTTAGCGAATGCTTCCGTACGTGCCCAACAGTCCAGGTAAAGAGGAGCGGATAGATAAGATTGGTATTACACGAGGTGATCTCCCCGTCAAGTATCTTGGTATTCCATTGTCTGTGAACTATACTAGACAGGCAGAATGTCAAATTATTATGGAGTTCATTCAGAGACTACTAGAAGGGTCATAGGCTCAGTCGATGTCGTTTGGAGGAAGGATAGAATAGGTTCGATCGGTCATTATGGGAGTCATAGGATTTTGGTTACAGTCGATCATGTTACCATTGGCTACTATAGACAGAATGGAGAAATTATGTGCCAATTTTATTTGGAGAGTGAGGATACATGCAGTAGCTTGGGATACTTTATGTCGGCCATGGGCTGAAGGGGGTATTAACCTCTGGTCGCTCAGGATGATGAGAAAAGTGGCCGGAATAAAGATGGCATGGCAGTTTATTCATGGTACCTCATTATGGGAATGTTGGATGAGGGAGCAATATTTGAAAGAAAACAATTTCTGGACTACTTCTCAAATAACAATGAGTCTGTAAGTTTCAAACACATTTTGAGACATAGGGGGTCGGTTCAGCGGGTTATATCTCATGTGCTTAAGATTGGTGAGGTGACGGACATGTGCTTCGATCCTTGGCTTAATCACTTGGGTCTACTATAGCTGGTTGGCCAACATGCGTCTCATGAAGCATATTGAAAGGAGAAAGTGGCAATGGTAACGATTATTAGATCTGGGGTGTGGCAGGCTAGGAAGCACCGGTATGCACGGCTTGTCAAGACCTTATCCAACTTGTGAAGATTGATTCTAGTCTGCCTATGGATACTTGGGTTTGGGATGACGCGCCCAATTGGTAGTTTGAGAGTCGGATTGCATACAAGCACGTTAGAGAATGCTCAAGAGGAATGGGAGTTAGCTGAGGTTGTCTGGGTGAAGGGGTGTGCAAAGAAGATGCAACTGTGTCTTTATCATCTTCTGATGGGCAGGCTTCTCACGATAGACCGACTATTCAGATTCAGATCGTACTCGGGAGACCAGCTATGTGTATTCTGAGGCCAGGGAATGAATCCATGTCGTATGTGTTTTTTCTATGCCCTATGACGTAGAGTATATAGCATTCATATGGAGAGAAGTTGCAGTTGCACTGCAGTGTAGCAGTGGAAGTTGGAATGATAGTGAATAGGATTATGGCAAAAAAAAGCGAGGAAGTCGGTGATATCGAGAGGCTCGTATTAGGTTGGCAGCAGTATGTCATATTTGGAGGGAGATGAATCATCGTATCTTTGATAGATTACATACCTCCCACGGAGGAATTATTCACAATAAAAAACACGATGTGCATTATATGAGTATTCCTTCTGGTATATATGCCTGAGGTTGAATTGTAAAGAGTTTTCTTATTAATAAAATTACTGATTCCAATATATATATATATATATATATATATATATATATATATATATATATATTGTGAGCACCCTGAATTTTCGGTTGATTTTTTTTTTCATTTTATTATTTTCTGATTTATTGGTTTCGATAAATAATTTATTCTGTAAGTGTACTTTTCCATGCCATTGATATTTGGAGTATCAGGGATGTTCAACTCTGGAAATCTTCTTCACGAGTTTTGGAGTGGACATGATTACCTTCATGACCGTATATAGTGTCCCATCCAAACTTGTTCCCTTGTACTCTTTCTGTTTCGCTGAACTTCGGGTCAATTTAGACCATTTGATTATTATTTATTTTCCCACTCTTTTCCTTGATCATTTTCAGCGCGTTACCATGATTTTAAATTAGGAGCGCAAGACCAGTCAGTTTCTTGAAACCAACTCCTCATTGATGATCTACTCGAGACGCTCGTCACCCATGACCTTTGTGTCCCACTCAGATACGTCATTTTGAGCTCCATTTGATTCGCACAACTTTCCCGACACGTGACCCGATTTTATTTCACTCCACGGCGTCACATTCATTTTCCAACTTGATTTGTGGGTCCCCTGTCGACCAAAACCTGTCAGCCCCAACTATGGACATGGCCCATATTGAGCCTACTACCCGTCCGCCACTTGTGTCCCATTTATTGGAATCCCCATGTGCAACTTATTTACTCATGATCATCAACGCCTAATTTTAATTCGATTATTGCATCATGTCCGGTTTTGGATCCAATCCGGCTCCATCGAGTCCAGTCCAGCTCCATGTTATTCTCCATCATGACGCCCTCATATTGTTCTTGCCCAAAAATATTAGTATTCTTTCTACCCATTTTTAAATATTTATTGGAAATTCTAATATTGATTTTTGTCCCTAGGAATGATATTCCCTACATATTAATTCCTAGCCTTTGGATAACCTAATTAAATCACATCCCTTCATTCCTACATGGAAATTTTCCCACACACCCCTTGGCCATGTGGCCGGCCCTAATACCAAGTCTTCACTTTTTCTCTCTCTTTCCTCTCTCATTAATGGCAAGTTACCATATCTCTCTCTCTCCTTTTTCCTAATAAAACCCAACAGCAGCATCTACACCACATCCACTTCACCTTGGCACACCAACCCGACACCACTCCATCATCGACCTCACCCCCCCGACTCCCATGGCCCGAGCTCCACTCTCCGACCACCTTACTCCGTCCCCCACCGTGGCTCCGGCCACCCTGGCCGAGCCCGAGCATACTCTCCTTCATCTCCTCCTTCCTCTCATCAAGCCGCACCACCATCAACGTCCACCGTGTGCATGGCTGTGCCGCCGTGCCGCCCCTGGCCCCGCTGTGGCCAGGCCGGCCTCCCCGTGCCGCGCAGCTGCCACAGCAGCAACAACCGACAGCAGCAGCGTGCGTCCTTCGCGGGCGCGCACGAGCGCGTGCAGCATCGTCGCCGGCCACACACCACCGTGGCCGTACCCCCCCATGGCACACGAACTCCGGCGACCCCCCTGGGTCCGCCCTCTCGTCCACCAGCGCGACGTATAGGCGATTCGTGCATTTTGCATGACGTCCCGTCGTGACGCGCGCGAAATGAAGTTCGTTTTGGCGCCCCGTCACAGCAACTTCGTGCGCATTTTCCCGGAGATTCGACCGTTGGATCGGCGATTTCTTTGCTCCGTCACAATCTCGGTATATCCACCTTCACTCATGTCAATTTTCGTCCGTTAATTTTATCGTTTGATATATGAAAACCGGCCACCAAGTTGACCGTTTAAATTGTATTAAATTTGGACAGTTTTGCGGGGCCAACTTCGTCAGCTTGTATCTCCTCCATCGAAGCTCCGTTTGGCGTACTACCAGTTCCGGTACGAAACTGGTATAACTCTCTTGCTACCCCTCCAGTTTCGTTTCATTGTGAGCTTGTTTGATTGGTTGAATTCGACGCCAAAGTTGGCCGTCCGAATTCGTAATTTCTAACTTGTAAAATTCCATTTTTGAACACGGGACTCCAGATTTCTTTTCTGACACCACCATTAGACTTGTGGCGTCATTCTAGCATATTTTCATATAAAATTTGTTAGATTTGGAGAACGTGGGCCCGGACACGTTTTTCGGTGCAAAGCGGGTCCCACATTCTGGGTTAACGAGACTTTTTGACGCCGGCACATTGGAATCCAATTCCGGATATACCGATGAGTTCGTATCGTCATTCTGGACTTGTTGACATATAATTTGCTAGGTTTTTGTGGACATTGGATCCGGCACGTATTTCGGTGCAAGTCGGATACCAATATCCGGGTCAACGGGTCATTTTGAGATCGGCTCATCGGAATCCAATTCTGGGGATACCGTTGAGTTCGTATCATCATTCTGGACTCGTTGACAGGTAGTTTGCTGAGTTTTGAGAACTTTGGCTCCGGTACGCATTTTCGTGCAAATCGGAATTCCAAGTTCTGGTCAACGGGCCAAATTGAGATCGGGTCAACGGAATCCAATTCTGGAGATACCGTTGGGTTCGTATCGACATTCTGGTTGCGTGGACATATAATATGTTATATTTTATAGACTTATTTTCTTGCACGTTTTTCGGTGCAAAACGGTTACGACACGGACACCGTTCTGACCCAAAATTACCTTTTTGCCCTTGTGTCCAAATTGGACCGTTGGGTAGGCTATCCTAGCTAATTTGAGCATTCTGGACACGTTGGCGATGCTTATTTCATCGTCCGATAATGTTTGTTGATAATTTCTCTGAGTTTAACCTTTTTATAATTAATTAATAATTAATTCATATAATGTTCGTATTTCGGGATTAGTACAACGAAACTGAGATCAGCCAATTCTAGTGATCTCACATCGCTAAAATTGACAAGTTGGATACGTGGATCAATATAATAAGATTATCAACCTTACCGATAATCCTCTTATCTCGATCTACGTGTCGTAAGTTTCGACGTACAAATAACGAAGTACACTTCATATTAGACTAGAATTGACCCTGTTTGACCAGAGTTGACCAGTTGACCCAAGTCAGCTATAAGTCAACACTTGACCTAGTTTGACTAGATTATTGACCGGAGTCGACCTAGAGTTGTTTTGACTTAGAAGAACCTAGAATAATGTAGATTGATTATAGAGATTCATTTATTACTACTTGAACACCTTGTAACCTGTGTTGCTTTAAATAGGACTCTGTGGCTTCAGTGGGACCCCCCTTTACTTATCAGCTGTTCAGGTTATCGAGGCGAGTACATTCTCTGATCATTTCATATCCTGCTTAGAATTATTTCCTGCAGTAGATTACTTTACTTGTACTATCACGTTGGTCACACGGGTTGGTACTATATGGATCTCTACATGCGATGTTATCCCCCTCGGGAGCATCGGGTACATTGTGCTTGTGCGTTTCACTTACATCGTGTACTCCTGTGCTTTTATTTACATGTGCACTCCGGTGAACTTTGTACTCTCAGGTTCACGGAGCCCCCATGTATACTATCACGTGTACCCTATATGGGCCACCATGTGATATCTTGTACAAACATAACCTGTATAGATCATTGTGTATTGATTGGGGTACGGGGGAGTAGAATTGGGCATGTGAATAATACACAAGTAGTTTCTTATCAGAATCTCATCCTTAGTGTCTTATCAGAATCTCCTATGCCATTTACATGTCCATATTGTACTCTGACTCACTAGTCACTGCTAGTTCTCTATGTATAGTAGATATTTCTATTACAGTTCTCTCTCTGTTTACATACTGCTTTTCTTCAGTACTTGTATCTTACTTTACTGCATGTTATATGTTTTCTAACCTGCTATGATCTGTTGAGATATACTGTGCTCGCTCCAGTCCTGACTGGACCTGTTGATAAATTTTACAGATAGCCTGGAGGTGCCTGCTAGCCTAGAGGAGACACTTTAGAGGTTGTTTAGGTAGTTATTTCATTTTGTCTGGAGTTGTATTTACTTTGTGGATTACTGTATCTTTATTTGAGTTTTGAGATGTACTTCTGGGTTCATGTATCTTAGACACTTAGACTTCTATCTCCCGTATTTATTTTGGATTTCATGTTTTATCTATCTTTATCATGCTCTACCTTAGATGTGATTGAGTTTGTATCTGCTATGTCACCCCCATTCGGGGAGTATATATACTGCTTGGCATTATAATGTTAGATGTTGTGACCTAGGACAGCGTTCTACCGTCGACACTGCGGCGTAGGCTGGGCGTCGTCACGTTCTCGTGCCCTATCTCTAGGGTGCGGGTCGTGACATATATATATATATATATGCAAAAAAAATATGCAAATATATATGCAAATGACCTCTAGCCTAGTGGTTAAGTGAGAAGCATGCGGCCCAAGTGGTCGGAGTTCGAGCCCCAGTAGAGGCGAGTTCATCAGTTCATCACAATTACCCATTGCTTCATATATATATATATATATATATATATATATATATATATATATATATATATATATATATATATATATATATATATATATATAACTTTAAGAGAGAAGCTATATTTAGGCAATTTTTTGGGAATTTTTGGCACTCGGCTTCTGGCCCCCGGCGGGTCGCCCTGGTCGTCTCTGAGGTGCCACTTCTCCTCCGTCGCTCAGGTAAGTCTCCCCACTCCCTGTTGCCTAGCTCTTGGGGGTGGTTTTGGGCCGCGTGCTGGCCTACGGTTCTTCTCCGACGGGCTTTCGGTGGCCTTGTTTGGTGTTTCATAACCCTCCCTGCCGTAGTCTGCTATCTTCCTCCCTGTCTGCTCTCTCCGGTTGAGCTATCCTCTCCGTTCATCTGCTCTGGTGGTCAGGTCTTCTTCTCTAGTGGCTCTTGTTTAGCGTGGATCCGATCTCCGGTGCTGTGGTCTCCCCCTCAGGGGCTTGGCCTACTCGGTGGCGCCTTACCTGGCCTCATCCCTGCGGCTGGGCCTCCCCCTCAGCCTTTGGCGGCTGCTTCTTGGGCAGCCGCTCAACTCTTCCTGCTTGGTCTGGCTGCTCCGGCGGTCTCCGCCCCAGTCTCTACACCCCTGCCTGGTTCTTCTCTGGTGGGCCTCTCTTGGCTCTCTACAGTGACATCTCCCGCCGACGCCTCTTCCTGCTATCTCCGGCCTCTGGTTGAGTCCATGGATCTGGCGACCGACGGCAGCGGGCGGTCCTCGGGAGCCGCTCGACCCAACGGTCATTGCATGGCCTTCATGTCAACTTTCCTGCTCTTGGGCCTCATGCCCTCAATCTTCCGTCCTACCAATCTTGATTCAAATCTCCTCCTACCGTCCAGCCAGCTTGTTCCTTAGATGGTGTCGGGACCCTCGCGCCTTTCTCTTTTGTGCTATCCAGTATCGCGCTCTCTACCGCGCCATTTCCAATGCTCTGCAACCTTGTGCTCCTCGTGCCGCCCATCCAGGCTTGCTCCTTGGATGGCGCAAAGACCCACGTGCAACTCGCTCATGCACTATCCAGTGTTGCACTCACCAAAGCGTATGTTCCATCGTGATGCAACCCCGCGTGCCAATTGTCTATAGCGGTCCAGTCCCTGGACACTACTGCCCCGACGTCATACACCCAAGCACGTTTCTCTCCTACGCTTATCAATGGTGCGCCTTCTTCATCCCCAACCACCCCAGCGCTTATCTCCCACGCGCATAACTCGTCTGTGATCACCAATGCTTTGAGTATCCCTAACGTGCCTAACCCCCTGGGAACAAGACTTTGGTTGCGCATACCGCTTCAGCGCACTTCACTGCTATGCTCAACCCCACTGTGCCTATCACTACTGGGAAAATGGTTCTGACGGATCCATCTCTTGTGCCCCATGATCGACCAACTCCTTCTTTTGCCGATATTGTTAGGCCTGACCACTCAGCTCCTTCTTTAACAGACGTTCATGATATCACCGTGCCGTTCTCCTCCAAAGAAATATCCTCTCTGTCTGAGCTATTTCTCCTATACCTTCATTATTAAATTCTCCACCGGTTGCCCGATGTATCGCGTGTCCAAGAAGTTATTTCCAGTTGTGGTCTTATTTTTAAATACAGGGTGGCTCCGATGGACTCCAAGCATATCCTTTTGTATCTATGTTTTGAGGTCGATCATAAAAATGTCTTCCATACCTTCATTCTTAAATTCTCCACCGGTTGCCCGATGTTATCGCGTGTCCAAGAAGTTATTTCCAGCTGGGGTCTCATATTTGAATACATGGTGGCTCCGATTGACTCCAAGCATGTCATTTTGCATGTATCTTCTGAGGTCGATCATAAAAATGTCTGGACCAGAGGCATTGGTAGGATCGACTCTCATCACATGAAAATCATTAAGTGGACCTAGGATTTCAACACGAAGGTAGACTCGGCGTTCATTTCTGTTTTGGTCACCCTCCCTAACCCCCGCTAATCTGTTTTGTTCCAGGGGCTATGAAGAGGATCGCCAACTCTTTCGGGACTTATGTAGCGATGGCTGAAGAAACTCACAACCTTTCTAAAGCCAATAATGCTAGAATTTGTATAGAGCTCAATGTTTCGAATGAGCTTCCCAAGATCTCTCTAGACAACAAGATGCACACTCAATAAATTATTTATGATAATAATATTATCTTCTGTAATCACTGTCATATGAGAGGATATTCCATCAAACTCTGCTTTAGAACGTACCCTGAGCTGAAAAAGAAAGTGAATCACAAGGATGGCCCTACTCACATGAGAAGACAAGGTCAAAATCTACCGCTACTTCAATTACCTAACTCACATCTGCTCTTTGAGGCATGTTCTGGAAACTCGATTGGATAAGACCAAACCCAGAAAAGTGCTCTCGCATCTACCAAAAGAATTATCCTAGGAATTAATATTACCAATAAATTTGATATCCTGACTATGGCCCACAATGATGATACTCAAGAGGCAGATATCTCAAGCTAAACCTTTGAAAGTAGTAGAGCTCCGGGTATGGAGGCTACCAATCAAATGGAGACGGCTACGTCTATCGATACCTCTAAAATCAGCAAAGCTCCGAGGATGGAGGCAACCGCTCAAATAGAGACAACGATGGGGCAGGTGTTTAAAGGGGTTGAGGACACCGCCCAAGACCTGGATAATTACTCGGAATCAAGTAGTACCGGGGACAGTAAGGAGAGGGACGTGAATCAAACATAATCGTCAACCTCATCGGGGAGGGACATTGCCATCCACTCCACAGATTTGAAGGCCCTTCCACACCCCTCAATTATAGTCGACATTCACGCCGAAATATTATCCAACATTGGCCAAGAATTGATGGCCAGACTGCAGGAAGCGTTAGACGCCAATTTTGCCACTTCGACTAAATACTTCGGCGCCTTGGCAGAAATAGAATGAGAGGTTTATCTTCACCCAAAAGCAGACTTCTTGGATGAAGTAGACCATGGCATGGACAAAGATCAAGAGGTGAGTGCCCCCATAGGCACCAACAAAAAGAACAACTATAATCGATGCCCCAAAGAGGTCACTCCCAGGATCACTCGATCCACCTCTAAACTCTCCACCGCCCCTCCCTCAACAATCCAATGATTAACATATTACCTTGGAATATCTGGGGTCTCACCAACAAACCAACTATAAGAAGAATAAGAAGTCTCAGGAAAATCCACAGAATCGACATCTTGGTGATTATCGAGCCTAAACTTCCTCAAAAGAAACTCAAGCACATCCAATTGCAGTTGGAATTTCCTTCTGCCATCGCAGTCTGCCAAAACATCTAGATCCTCTTCGCCATGGACGTGAGGCACGACATGATCGAAGACTCGAGGCAGGCATTATCGTGTTGGGTGGAACACCCCATTCTTCAGATTCGATCTCTCTTCTCCACTATTTTGCGACATTACCGAACGCAAACAGCTTTGGAAATCACTGATTGGCCTTCACCTCAGTCATATCAACCTCCCTTGGCTCTACATTAGAGATTTTAATGCTGTGACTTGTCGAAAGAAAAAGTTGGGAGGTCGATGGCCCCCACATCAATGATGAAAGACTTCACCAACTTCATTTTTGAAGCTTACCTGTCCCCTCTTCAGTTCTTCGGTAACACTTTCACTTTGTGCAACATGCAAGACAGAGCCCGCCGCCAATACTTTCGTCTCGATCGTGGGCTCATCAACTGAAATTAGGCAGACCTAGAGCTCAACACCAGACTCACCCACCTCAATTCCATCGAGCCGGACTACTCCTCGCTCCTCATCAAGGTCAGCAGAAAGACTTGTCATCCCAACAAAAGCTTCCATTTCCTCGCTTTCTAGATCCACCACCTGCAGTTCAGGGACACTGTCTCGATGGCCTGGTGTTGCCCTGATGCCCCTGACCCCATAGCTCATGTGGCCGCCAAACTGAAAGCCAAGCAGAACGCGCTTGAGCGTTGGAGCAAGGAAGCATTCGACGACATCTTCCAGGCTATTCGGTCTGCGGAAGACGACGTCGTACGAAGATACTGTATGCCCATGAAGGATCTACTTTGGCTCGTTTGTCCCTTATTCTTACCAGAACGCTACTAAAGTACCACCTTAAAATTGAGGAAGATTTTTGGAAACAAAAAGCCAGGCTGACCTGGGACACCGACGGCGATAAGAATACCAAGTACTTCCCTTCGTGCGACAAAGGTCGTAGGCAACACCTCATTTTTCATCATATTCTTGACGAGCACGACAACACTCTTAAAGACCAACCAGAGATTCAGTTGGCTGCTTCCTCCTTTTACTTCAAGTTGTTTTCTAAAGAAGTCATTCATAAGGATGAGGCGCTATTGGCGGCCATCCTTGTTTGATCGATGATGACGATAATATCCAGCTACAGCTCTAGCTTCAGAATTCGAGGTTAAAAATGCCGTCTGGTCGCTCAATGAGAATAACACCCAGGGTCAGTATGGCTTCACTGGTGTCTTATTTGAGATCCAGCTGGGACATCATCAAGACGGACATTCATGAGGCGGTGCTCGCGTTCTTCCAAGGATCGAGGTACCCCAAGTCGATATCTAGTGCCACCCTGATTCTGATCCCCAAGAAGAAGAATCTAAAGACTTTCAATGATTTTTGCCCTCTGAGTATGTGCACTTTTAATAACAAAATTATCTCGAAGATTATTGTAACTGCATGACAGGTTTATTTCCCAAAATTATGTCAGAAGAGCAAAGAGGTTTCGTTTGCGGTCATAATATTTTAGACAACATCATGCCGGCACACGAGATGATCAGTTGCATAAAATTTCCGGCTAAGGGGGCAACATTGCCATCAAGTTGGACATAGAGAAGGCATATGACAAGCAAGATTGGCAATTCATGATCTACGTATTTAGGGCTTTCGGGTTTTCAGAGACTTGGACCGATATTATCTATAGATCGATCAGCAACTCGTGGTTCTCCACTGTCGTAAACGGCCAAGCAGATAGGTTCTTCAAATCGACAAGTGGTGTCAGACAAGGAGATCCATTATCGTCCACTATCTTCATCATTGTCGCGGAAGCGCTGAGTAGGAATCTCAACCATACGCGCAGCACCCCTCGTTTCCAACATTGTCACACTGTGAGCGGTTGTCCTGTCATGATCCGATCGCAAATTGTTAGGTCGAATCGGATCATGCCCAGCTTGCACCATTGTGAGACGGCGGCAGTAAGCCGTTCTATTTGCAGGTATTCACAACAATATTCATTTGAATTTTGTCACAACACGAATTTACGAATATTTAAAAACTTTTTATTCAACAACTGAAAAGTACAAACTGAAACTGAAAGTACTGAAATAAAATACTGAAACCAAAATCTACAACTCTAACACAAATAAACTAGATAACGAGAAAAACAACTAGCTAAACGGTCGGTTCATCAGCCTCTGGTTCTGCGTCCTCCAAGGGGGACTCTGGAAACACCACAGGATACAATACCGGGTCATAATAGCTATTGAACAATAGCTCAGCATTATCAACATCACCTATTAGGGGGAATCCAGTCAGGAAAGGAGCAAGTACGAGTACATAATCCGATATTCTAAATAATAATGAAAATATGCAATTTTAAACAGTTGAAATACTTTGAACAATATTTTCCAGTAATTTTTAGCAATTCAGTATTTGAAACAAATATGATTTTAATAGGTAACGTCTATGACCGGCTTGGGTTGTACAATAGCATCCTAGCGATGCGATATGGCTTATCCCCGTGTATAAGAGGGGTAAGCTTGCATAATAACAATATGCAATATGAGGGGTATTGGTCATAACCGCTACACTATTCCCCTAATATCCCCACAATCAATATCAATCAATATTTGAACCCTAGGAGAGGGTTCCATATAGCAATATGGTTTAAGCATGCAACATGACAATTACTAAATAAAATGCAAGAAAATATAACCGTAACTTGCCTTTGTTAATGACTGGAATATGATGTCGGTACCTGGGGAGGAAGTCAAATATGTACTCAAAACCCTACAGTTGAGAATCCTGACTTAGAAACATAGATAAACCAAATCTAGATGTGCTAGTTGCAATTTCTAGAAACAGACCCTAGTCAGGTTTTAAGTTATTTAATTAATCTAACGAAATCCGTCTAACGTCGTAAATTATATTGGTTATCAATTTACGAAATAATCGATTATTGATTTATTGGAAAAAAATAGCAATTACACTTTAATTGGCAAGACTTTGTATTTTTAATAATATATATAAAACTAAGTGATCTTTCAAGTGAGAAAACATGAAGTTGTTTAAATTATTAGAAATCTTTATTCATTAACTTAATATTAGAAAATCTTATTAATTTTGTACAAAATAATTAATACACAATTATAATTTATACGTCTAGCTACGCAAATAACCAATCCAGAAAAGAAATAGAAAATCTAAGCTACACAATACAGGGTCACAGAAAAATAAAGAAAAACTGGGCTTATGCCCTTACAACAAATTAATTAATAGGAAAAATACTTTAAAATAAATTTCTCAAAATTAGTAATTTTCGTAAGAAAATAGTTTTTTATTTAAATAACATTTTAAACTAGAATTTACTTAATCAGAATGATTTTCATAAAATATGTCTTTTAGACATTTCATAAATTATGTAGAAAATCATCTTTAAATATAGATAATAATAAATGCCCAAAAATACGTTTTCTTACCAAAATATTTGTTTAAAGTTAATATAAAAGGATTTCGGGTTTTAATATTAAATACCATTACCAAAATAACCTTTTTAAATAAATATTAGTTTTTGTTATATTAATTCTCCTTATAAAACCTTCTTGATCAGAAATCATCTTTGAAAGGAAAACATTTATATATATATATATATATATATATATATATATATATATATATATATATATATATATATATATATATATATATATATATATACAATCATTTAACAAAATCTAATATTTTATACCATTTACTTAACCAAACTTTTATTTTAAAGATAATAACTTTAAAACGAATATTTATTTAACTAATATTTTGTAAACAAAATATTAAATCATTATTTGGTTTAAAAATCTCTACAACTTAACATTAAATTGACAGATAATCCTAACTTTAATTTAAACCAATTAAATCGTTTAAACCATATTTTAAATTTATAAGGTTAATCCATAAATCAATTAATACCAAAATAAACATGTATAAAGTTTCCTAATATATATATTATTACCACATTACTAATTACAACACGGAAAGCTAAAATATTAAACCACAGAACCTAATAAAACAATTCTACAGAACCAAAATAATAATCTATATGATAGACTCTACGGCCAGAATGACAAATGGGTTTCTGTGAAGAAAATGGCAGAGAGAAATGGGAAGAGTTTACCCAAACATGCACGAAGGAGTACCGAGGGGAGGCCTCGGACTCGAAACGACGTCGGGATGACGAGCACGGACACGTGCACGCACACGGGCGGACACGTGGGGAAGACACACGGCGACGGAGCACGCGCGGAAGACGACGACGCCGGCGGAGGGCACACGGAAGGCGCCAGGGACGGGCTCGGAAGGTGGAGGAGTGGGGTCTGTAATCGGAGAGGGCAGTAAGGGGAGCGCGGTGGTGGTCTCGGATTTGAATTTGGTAGAGGGAGGAGGAAGTTATGGATTTTTTTGTGGGAAATGGGATTGTGAACGTTCCGTGGGGTTTCTGATCTTCTGAAGAAATGTTACGTGAGATGAAGAAGGAGAGGACGTGGGCATGGAGAGCGGATCTGAGAGAGAACCGGGGAGTGGGATAATGGGTAAGTCTAATAGGTTTTGGGCTTCGTGTTTTGTGTACAAAGGCTTAAGTTATGGGCTAAAAACAAAAGGGTCACCAAACAATATAAAACATGGACATTAAAAATAAAATAAAAGTCATGGGCTTTACAACCTTCCCTCCTTAGAAAATTTTGTCCTCGAAATTTCAAGACGAGGGCCGGGGTACAATCAAAATCACTTAGCTTGATCAAAAGCGAAATTTAAATCATCAAACACGATCGGATTCTAGGCATGATTACTAGGTACAATGATAAAAATATAGTCACGATCAAAATTATCTAGATATGATCTGAGATAGAGATATAAATTTTATTGTGATAAAAAAATTTAGGCACGAGAAAAATCTAGGTATAATTAAAATGTGATCATAAAATAGAAGAAAATCAAACGAGGTCTCATGAAACAGAAAAGACAGGAAAGAAATGAACGTCAACAGTTTACTGAGAAAGCATAAAATAATAGAATCTTATGAGATGAGGGACTAAAAATTCCAAATCAAATTAGAATGGGTTGTAAGGGTTTGTGACGCAGGAAAAATCAACAAGTTGTATGATAGTAGGATAGCGAGGGTGATTATAATAATATAACTATGATAGGAATGTAATCGGATATCATATTTTCGTTGAGAACTGAGTGATAATCAAAGGAGAATAGAAAGAATATTGTATCACTATTTCAAGTGTCAAAAGATATGGTATACAAAAATAAAATGACTTAAAAGATAAAATTTTATTAATACACATGCAAAAACCACTATAACTCGCTAAACTAGCTGAACTCTCAGGATCTACAGAAAACTAAGGCAGCTGCCAAGGTATTAAAATAAAATATATATATATGGAACCATAAATCACCTAAATCAATTTTTCATCCATCGTTGTATGGCAATGGTCTTATCTCATTTCCTCTCTGCTTATTCCTTCTCTAGAACCTATCATTCCATTGCTCGTGTTATTCCTTCCATGGCTATATCCGTCCTTTCTAAGTATAGTATGTTGGCCCAATGATTGTATCATATTTTTGAATATGGTTAATCTGTTAAGTTTAGCATTTCATTATCACTAATCTTCATACTATCACCATAGCATTTCTACTTATACTTATACCTTTGGTGATATATGCCTATTGGTTTATATATTAGTGATATGAGCTTTCTATCTTAAATTTAATCGAGTTGCCAAAATCAAAACTATGTTTTTGATTGTGGTTATTCAATTAAGTTTAATCGTTAAGATATCACGAACATTTATGCTATCACCTTAGCACAAATACTTAAACTCAGCATTGTCCTATTGTGCATTAAACTTATCATACTTGCTACTATGTATATTGCTTTGTTCGTCTAACATGTACATGCAGAAAAGCAATAAACAAGATCAATGTGGACATATACAAATGAAGAAATCATGGTGGGCCAAAGACGACGGATCCCACAAGATTTCTCTGAACCACCCGACGACATCTCCAGAGCCACGCACTCGGGGGTTCCGCTGCCCGGTCAGCGGACGGGGGTCGAGGGGGCAGCGTCCCTCATCGGGGGTTCGGGGGCGAAGCCCCCGAAAGGTATTCAGTTTTCGCAAACTGGATATCTTTGGATAGCTGCCGCCAAGGGAAAAAGCCAGCACCTATCAAAGGAAGAAGCCAAGCCATGCCATCATCATTTCACGACTCTGAAGAAGCCTGCACCTGCCTAAGTATATCTGGAGTCTGTAATGAGTCTTAGGAATAATTGTAAACACAAGAAATGGATGGCAAAATCGAAAGCTAGGGCAGAAATAAGCCCAGGATCATTTTTGGTGGAAAACGGCATACCGACGGTATACCGGCGTATACCGACGGTATACCGGTTTTTGTTTACAGAAAGTTTCTGTTTACAAAACCGGCATACCGCCGGCATACCGGTCCATACCGACGGTATACCGCTTCTGAATCGTTGAAATTCCAACGGTCGGATTTCCAGCCATTAATGATCCCAACGGCTATATTTCTAGCCGTTGTAATCCCAGACCGGTATACCGCCGGTATGCCGGATCATACCGGCGGTATGTCGGTTCGTGACTGAAAAGTTGCCTTTGGCTTCTTTTCAAGCTTTGGTTATAAATAGCCTTGAACCCCTTCATTCAAGGTTGATGCTTTGAGCCTAAAAATTTCCAAACCACCAAAGCTTATCCACATACAACTCTACAAAGCCTTCATTTGCCATTCACAAATTGTGTTAGAGTTATTGAGTTGAAAAGTGAGATCTTCATCCTATTGTATAAGGAGATCAAAACCTATTGTGAAAGGTTGAAGTTGGAGAGTCTTCGTATCCAAACTCTCGGTTGAAGTTGGGGAGTCTTCGTATCCAAACTCTCGGTTAAAGTCGGAGAGCCCTTCGGATTAAAGCTCTTGTGTAAGAAGTTGGCGAGTTCTTCGGATCCAAACTTGTGTGTAACTATTTGCTCAAATAGTGGATTAAAGCCGGAGAGAGTTCCGGGACTGGACTGCCTCTTAGGAGGATACCAGGATATATCGGGTGTCGGTATTGTGTTTGCTTTTTCTCTTGCACTTATATTTTTAAATTGCCAATTAGCTTGTGCTAAGTGCTTGATTAGTTAGCTTGACCCTATTCACCCCCCCTCTAGGGTTCCTACAATTGGTATCAGAGCAAGGACTCTATTATTAGGCTTAACATCCTTAGAGTAGATCCTTGTTATTTTTTCTATGGCATCGTATTCTTCCTACTCCTCCTCCGATAAAGAGGGTTTTACTTCTAGTAGCATAGACAATCATGTTTCTTCTAAATGCAAGAAATGCTCTAAGTGGAAAGCCATGGCTAAACAATCCTTAGAGATTCTTGACAACCTTCATTCTACAAATGAAGAATTTTCTGAAAAGGTTGTTCATTTAGAAGAAGCTAATGAGTTATTGAGAAATGAAAACAATGTTTTATTATCTAGACTTGATTCTCAAAACTCATCATGTGTTTCTTTAAAGAGTTTGAATGAGGCTTTAATTTTGAAAATCAAATCTCTTTCCTCATCAATAGAAGATCTTAAGGGGCAAACTCATGAGCTAAATCATTTGCATGATTCTTCTATTGACACTTTAAAGAAACAAAATGATGCTTTTATCTCTAGAATTGCTCTATTTGAAAAAGAGAATGATATTTTAATTGCTAAATTTGATTCTCTTACTTGTATGCATGATGATTTGCTATTAGAACATGATATTCTTAAAACCAAATCTTCTCATGCTCACTCTAGAGATATTCATCATTCTAGTATGTCACATGTTCATAATCATACTCATTCCGATACTTGTGCACACACTAGTATTAGGTGCTTCTATTGCTCTCGCATTGGACACATAAGCTTAACTTGTCCTATTCGTAGGAGTTTTTCTACCAATGCTAGAGTAAATAGTATATGGGTCCCTAAAGCTAACAAATGTGGATCCAAGTTTACTTGGATACCAAAGTCTTCGCCTAATGTTGTAGGTGGAGCTTCTTATATCGGGACATAGCGCCGAGGAGCGTGTTGGTGGTTGTAAAGCTCAAAGGACATCTTCCAAGCAATTGCACCAACACAAGCGTGGCCACTAGAGCCACTTTGGTAACATGCTAAGCGATTCTCTTTAAATTGTTTATATTAGTAGAATCTAGTATGTTTCTCTTGATGTTTTGCTACTAGCTCACATTGATATCCTTAGTTGCTTATTGTATAAATCAATGTGAGATATAATACTAGCATGCTTAGTTAATTTTCTCATTATTTCTTTTATCTAGCATGACTAGTTACTCGGCTTAAATGATTAGTTCACACTATGTAGTCTATCACTCATTCTCTATTAGTGTGACACATTTTTTTATGCATGCTTGTTATTCTTAAATCTCTTTATTATGAAGCATGCATATCACTCTAGTCCATAGGAGCTTGATTTTGATTTGAGTTAATATGATTTTAACTCTCCGTCTTTAAAGTTTTTGAAATAGTTACTTCTTGCCGGTTTGTATTTAATATGTAGCATTTACTTTAAATTGGTATTTGTGAATATATATATGTTTAGCACAAGCTTCTTATCTCTTGACAAGTATACACTTATACTTCTATTTTAATCTTGTGCTTACATAATATATTCATTATATTGATTCTCATACTTTATCTTGATTATCTTCTTGAGAATCAATTATGTCTTTGCCTAATAAAGTTTATTTATACATGCTTTTGAATTTGTGGCAGTCTTTCAAATATTCATTAAGGATACATGACTATATTCATTAATATTTCCATCTCTATGTAGATCATGTATTTCTTATGTTGATATTTTTTTGTATAAATATCTTTATGTGGGTATATAAGTTAAGCTAAAGTTCTATATTGACTTGAAGAGTATTTAAATATACTTGTTACCTTCAAACTTGTGCTTAACTCATACTCTAGCTATTGATTCTTTTGATCAAATTTGTGAATCTCTTTTTGAATCAATTAGCTTCTTCCTTAAAGTATTCTTTTGATGATATCTTCTTGACTTTTTTGTTGGTATTATGGATACATGTTCTTAATTAATTTTTGATCTTTTCATGTATGCCTATTCGTGAACTATATAGTTTTATATAGTTTTATATACAAATGATTCCTAACTTTTGATATTTATTTGTTTTATTCTTTTAAGTTGGGGTGTTGAGAGAAAATGTTTATTAGTGTCTTGTTCATGACTATTTATAAAAGTTCTTTTAAGAATCACATGGTTTTGTGCTTTGTCTTATTTTTATATTTATCTCCATTTTTAGTGCACATTTTCAAATCTATATCTTCCTTATAACTTACTATGGTGCACTATGAAAGCTCTTTGAAATGTACTTCTTGATATCTTTAGCATTTAGCTTTCTTGACTTAATGATCCTTCTTTGCTCATTCCTTGGGTTTATACTTCTTTTTGAATTATTGTTGTCCAATGGTTTTAGTAGCACATGAGAATACATGTATTTGTTACATCATATTTCTTGTGACTTTAGCTACTATGGTTTGAGCTTTTGTGTTGAGATTTTCCATTTCTAGAGAATATACTTACTTCATAATGGTTTTAATATCTTGCATTCTCTAGATCGATATATTATTTCATTATCTTGGACCAATCTCAATACTTGGAAAATAGATTTATTTTATTATGTTTTCATGAGTATCTCTTTTGATCTATACTTGATAAGAGATTGATTCATTTATTTGTCATCTTATGCTCTTATCCTTGCTTAGTAAAGAGTCTAAAAATCATTTTGATCATTCAAAATGTATTATACTTATATGAGAACTCTTTGCTTAAGCAAGTATTTTTAGTGTTAGTTACTTAAGATTTAATGAGCACATTTATCTTGTTAATGGTTTCCCTCATTAATCTTATTTAGATTATATAGTTTGCTTATCTGTGATATATTATTAAGCTATATAATTTTGGCTCACTTTCACACATCTAGCTATATTCCTATACTTCAATCTATATATGATATGCTAGTTTACAAAAACAAGATTTGTGATATGCTTAATCTCTAAAACTAGTTTTACATATTCTTTATTAAATCTTGTTTTCTCTTAGAGGCTTGTGATTCCTTGTTTTAACTCTATTCCATAACTAGTCATTAGCAAGTCTCTCTTAAATTTCTCTCACTTTTGAGTCATGATTTTATCGTAATATCATTTACATCTCTTCTTTATTGAACTTGTAATTATTTAAATGAGATTGACTCTTTCCCATGTTAATTTGTGAGATTTTTTTTTGATTTGTGATTTTCTCTTGATGAGATTCATTAGATCATATTTATTCATTTGTTTTCTTTATGAATGATCCTAATGATTGAGTAGTCCTAAACTATCTAATTTTGTAAATGTCGAGTTAATTTACTACTCTACTTTGACTACTCATGGATTATCACATAGTGTCTTTTCTATTTAAACTTTATTGGTCTTTCATTTAGAAGTAGCAAAGTTTGGATATTACCCGGTTGATGGGTACATATGTGATAAAATATACCTAGTCCATGTAAAGTAATAAATTGGTTGATTCTTTCTTATTTAGATAATCATGGACATGATGTTTGAGATTTATTTTTATTTTATTTTTGGCTATATTCTGTCTATCATCATGATTGTTCTTAATTGACTTTATTCTTTTTTATGATAACATTTTCTCAAAGGATAACATACATTGATCTATCATATTTAAATATGAGATCCTTCTATATAGACTAATGTATGTCATCTTTTGATCATATGTGCTTAATTGAAATATCTTTTGATCTTTCATCTTTAGTGGCTATTAATTGGATATTTTCTCTTGACTAAAGATGACGTTATTCGTCTTTTGACGATTTTATAGCCTTATATGCATTGAGCAAGGGGAGAAATCCATAGTTGATTTATCCCTAGTTTTTGATGCTATAAGTGCTTAGAAACTAGTTACGCATATTTTGAGGGGGAGCAAATAAATTGTTTTAATTCATCTATACCCTTTAATTTGTCGTATACCTAGTCCATCATGGACCCATATTTTCTTCTATTTCATATCTTATTGATTGAGGTCATGATATTTTTATTTTTGAAGGGTTTATGAGAGTGTATGTAATTGTCCTTATTATCTTATCTCTCTCTTTCATATGGGTTAAATATGTCATCTTGCTAATATTAACTTTCAAATCTTATCTTGATGACTATTATGCTTTCGTTGATTTGGCTTTTCTTTCATGCTTAATTGATTTGGCTTTCCTTGTTGAGGACTTATCCAAAATTCATGATTTTTATCTACTTTGGTAGTACTTTGAGGGGGAGCATTCAAGTCGACTGAATTTCTCCTTCTCAAGTATTTTTCTCCTTTACCTTCATGCTTATCTAAAGGGTATTCATATAGCATGATAAGGTAATTGAGTTCAAATGCATGAACTTGGATAAGTATATAGATCTTGCAAATAATGAGATTACTTTATATCAATTGCAATATTTTACATTGATCATTCTTTTATTTTGTTCCACTATTTATTTGTGGACAATTATGATTATTAATGGTTTCTTTGATCAATGTTTCAAGTTTACATCTTTTCAATTGGTATCAAGTTTATTTAATTTCATATCTCATTTGGTATCTATTAGTTGCAATTATCTATTCCTCATGGCTTTTGTTTGAAATCCTTTATTTCATAGTTCTCTTCCAAAACTGGAGCAATAATTCATATCCTATTGTGTTTTGGATTTATTCCTTGGATTTCAAGTTGGTAAACTACTTATTTCTTGTGTTTTCAAATACTTTTAGTTTTACCAACCATATTATGTTTTGACAAGCAATTTTCTATTTAGTACTCTACATTCGATATGTAGTTTTATACACTTGTCTTTACTCACTTCTCCCATTGTTTTTCATTAGTATTTCTTAATCATGATTGTCTATGACTTCCCCATGCTCTGATTTCTATGCTTGAGATTGATTTCATTTTATCTCTTAGTACGGTGGAGCCTATTTTTGATCATGTCAAAGGGGGAGAAGTAAGTTTAAGTATGCTCTTATAAGTAATCTAAGTAGTATGCTTTTAGTGATATTGCTTATGTCAATTGTATATTAGTGATACATGCATCTATTATGTCCATACTAAACTTAACCGATTTGCCATAATCAAAAAGGGGGAGATTGTTGGCCCAATGATTGTATCATATTTTTGAATATGGTTAATCTGTTAAGTTTAGCATTTCATTATCACTAATCTTCATACTATCACCATAGCATTTCTACTTATACTTATACCTTTGGTGATATATGCCTATTGGTTTATATATTAGTGATATGAGCTTTCTATCTTAAATTTAATCGAGTTGCCAAAATCAAAACTATGTTTTTGATTGTAGTTTTTCAATTAAGTTTAATCGTTAAGATATCACGAACATTTATGCTATCACCTTAGCACAAATACTTAAACTCAGCATTGTCCTATTGTGCATTAAACTTATCATACTTGCTACTATGTATATTGCTTTGTTCGTCTAACATGTACATGCAGAAAAGCAATAAACAAGATCAATGTGGACATATGCAAATGAAGAAATCATGGTGGGCCAAAGATGACGGATCCCACAAGATTTCTCTGAACCACCCGACGACATCTCCAGAGCCACGCACTCGGGGGTTCCGCTGCCCGGTCAGCGGACGGGGGTCGAGGGGGCAGCGTCCCTCGTCGGGGGTTCGGGGGCGAAGCCCCCGAAAGGTATTCAGTTTTCGCAAACTGGATATCTTTGGATAGCTGCCGCCAAGGGAAAAAGCCAGCACCTATCAAAGGAAGAAGCCAAGCCATGCCATCATCATTTCACGACTCTGAAGAAGCCTGCACCTGCCTAAGTATATCTGGAGTCTGTAATGAGTCTTAGGAATAATTGTAAACACAAGAAATGGATGGCAAAATCGAAAGCTAGGGCAGAAATAAGCCCAGGATCATTTTTGGTGGAAAACGGCATACCGACGGTATACCGGCGTATACCGACGGTATACCGGTTTTTGTTTACAGAAAGTTTCTGTTTACAAAACCGGCATACCGCCGGCATACCGGTCCATACCGACGGTATACCGCTTTTGAATCGTTGAAATTCCAACGGTCGGATTTTCAACCATTAATGATCCCAACGGCTATATTTCTAGCCGTTGTAATCCCAGACCGGTATACCGCCGGTATGCCGGATCATACCGGCGGTATGCCGGTTCGTGACTGAAAAGTTGCCTTTGGCTTCTTTTCAAGCTTTGGTTATAAATAGCCTTGAACCCCTTCATTCAAGGTTGATGCTTTGAGCCTAAAAATTTCCAAACCACCAAAGCTTATCCACATACAACTCTACAAAGCCTTCATTTGCCATTCACAAATTGTGTTAGAGTTATTGAGTTGAAAAGTGAGATCTTCATCCTATTGTATAAGAAGATCAAAACCTATTGTGAAAGGTTGAAGTTGGAGAGTCTTCGTATCCAAACTCTCGGTTGAAGTTGGGGAGTCTTCGTATCCAAACTCTCGGTTGAAGTCGGAGAGCCCTTCGGATTAAAGCTCTTGTGTAAGAAGTTGGCGAGTTCTTCGGATCCAAACTCGTGTGTAACTATTTGCTCAAATAGTGGATTAAAGCCGGAGAGAGTTCCGGGACTGGACTGCCTCTTAGGAGGATACCAGGATATATCGGGTGTCGGTATTGTGTTTGCTTTTTCTTTTGCACTTATATTTCTAAATTGCCAATTAGCTTGTGCTAAGTGCTTGATTAGTTAGCTTGACCCTATTCACCCCCCCTCTAGGGTTCCTACATAGTAGTCATCTAACTATAATAGTTGATCCTCGTTAAGTGTTTCTTTACTTGATCATTATATTCACATGTTTATATATATATTATCCAAATTCACTTCCTCCATGGGAGAACATTACCTATACCTTCCTCGCTAACTCTACCTACGTCTTCCTCTATCTTCTATAACTCTTCCTTTAATCATAAAATTCAAAATCGTCAAATACCTTTATTTGCTTGAATGAGATTTAGGCACTAGTGAGCACTACTAACGGTTTTAATCCAAATAAGTCATAAGCTAAGATATACCACTCTCTCAAGACTAGCTTACTCAAGGTATTATTCTACCTTTTCTACCTTTAAGCTATCTAATATTAATCCCAAGGATCCCTTACAAGGAATGAGATAAGTAACAATCTATGTTTCCCCCGCATATAGCTATCAACTATATACATATGGTCATCCACAAGATGTATATCAACTATTTAATATATAAAGCTAACCACAACTATCTACAGCTTCCAAAATATGTAACTAAAAAAATAAAAATAAAAATAAAAATAATACTAAATAAATAAATGAATAAATAAATATAAAAAATATATATACAATGTACTAAGGTTGAAACAGAAAAGAGATTGAGCCAATAGAGATTGATATGGTCCTAATAAGTTCTAGGAAAAATCAAGTACAATTTTATAGAAAATCTATCCTTTCTGGCTGTGATAAGAGATGTCTGAAAATGGAAAGCCGCTAGAAATACAAATCCTCTAATCGGACAACAGTCAGAATAATTTAATGGTGCAGAAAAGACAACCATATTATGGATATAGTCTTAATAATATTCGAAAACCCAAATATATCCGAAGTCACTTTGCCTCAAATTCATGCCTCGCCAGAGTGCACCTGACTGCAGTAAAATTTTGGCTCCATAACTTGAATAGTAATAGGTTTTCGAGTAGTCTATCAACTTTATCCATTTTCTGGCTGAACAACATAGGAGACAAATTTGATGCATTTAGGACGTAGTCTCAATAATATCCAAAAAAACCTATCAACACCTGAATTACTTCAACTTAAAGTCTATGCCCCGCCAGTGCGCAACTAGCTGCAGTATACTCGCAGTTTCTATAATTCAAATAGATGGTTGCGACACATATGTGCGAAGCCATATTTGGTCACTTAATATTTTCTTAACTTTGTCCATAGAAATTTTAAAGGGATAATTCAACAATTCAAAAAGTTTTTCAATGACTAAAGGAAATTCAATATTAGGATGGAATCGATTCTCTGACCGTTCGTGCTTCATGATACTCAAGCATTGAGTTTAAAAGTTTCCTAGGACTTGAATTGATCAAGAAGTTGCCTAGGGAGAGTAAGGTTTCGAGTTGAGTGGAGGAAATCAACAAATAAAAATATTTTTAGTACTTGGAATAGCTTAGAAAATATCAATCCATATTGGAATTATTTTTTTCGAAAAATAGTTCCCTTGGGAGATATGTGAACCAGCTAAGTTGAACCAATTCTTTGGTAACAATTAACCTTGGGGCTTTATGGTTCCAAAAGAATTCGGTTCGAAATCGGTTCTGAGAAAGTCAATTGGAAATAAGGTCAAGAGAAATGGTTGGATACACTAGTCGTAGAAATACTTTGGGTTGATAAGAGTTTATTAGGTTTGTTATAGAAGAATTTGAAACTCTAAATAGTGATTGGATCTAGATTCCAAATAAAGATAGAGGAGTAAGATTTGATCAACAAATGGAGAAGTTGGAAATAAGTTTGCTAAAGAAGGAGATTGAAAAAAAAAATCTAATCTTAGCCCAAAAAAAGGGCGAAAGAGAATGGATCCTAAAGTATGCTAGAATCTGATAAAGATATGGAAGAAAATAATCCCGAAAGCCATGGGACACTAAAATATACCAAAAATCTAGAAAATAAAATAGGCAGTAAAACATACCATCATACGATCGGCCTAATCTAGATAAGGTCTAGGTACAAACGTAAGCAAGGTAACCTATAAAACTATAAGCAAGCTAAAATATTTTAAAATAAATAATTTGGCCCTATATTGTAACATGGTGAATATAGTAGACTCTCTGTTCACCATGTATATTATATATATATATATATATATTTTTTTTAGTAGACTCTCTGTTCACCATCTATATTTTATATATATATATATATATATATATATATATATATATATATATATATATATATATATATATATATATTTTGTTTTTTTTTGTTTTTTTTTCTGTCACGCCCCGCCCCCGTAGGAACGATCGTCCTTGCTAAGGCATGATGCCGCACGGGCCTAGGTTGCGCCCCTGCAAGGCCAAGTCCAGAAACGGCCGATTTGATGCTAGGCCACAGAGTCGCACAGAGTGTCCCCATTTGCAGCGAAAAGTAAACGAACACACAAGTTGAATACGAAATCAAACTCTTTATTGATAT
Organism: Iris pallida; assembly: GCA_029216955.1. Taxonomy (NCBI): domain Eukaryota; kingdom Viridiplantae; phylum Streptophyta; class Magnoliopsida; order Asparagales; family Iridaceae; genus Iris; species Iris pallida. The sequence goes on from JANAVB010010798.1 coordinate 1,387,582, forward strand.
TCAGGAAGTTACAAGCGGCGCTAGGCCGATATTACAAGTCGCTCAAGCTCTCTCTCTCTGAAACATAAAAGGCGTGCCAAGTGGCTTACAAGATGGTATGATTCATGACGATGTTCCGATACATTATATCCCGTATATGGTGCTCCAGCTCCTTGCAACGCTCCAAGGCCCAGAGATAGCTCCGTGCTATATATATATATATATATATATATATATATATATATATATATATATATATATATATATATATCTAGGTATTCCAAAATTCTATTCTTCCAATTCTTAATCACCAATATATCCTTGATAAATACCACCTTACATACATTCTCATTAAGATTACAATTTTTAAAATATTGTATCGTAGGTGAGACATGACTTTGGGAAAGATATTGGCCAGGAAAAAAGTGTAATCAAGGGTAATATGTTATGCTTCGGTAGGGTATCATCTAGTGCTAATCAATAATTCTAGGTATCATTAGCTCTTCTGATCCTGGTCTGGTTCGAGCAGCCTCCCACTTCTCCATCTACTACTACGATTCTCTTGTCATGTTTTCTTGCGTCATGCATAGAAAACAAGATCTTGCTAGTACCGACTGATAGGCATAGGTCAGGTTGTCTTCATAGTCTGGCAAGTTTAGGGGCAAGTGCAAACAAGGTAACCTACCGTTCTATAAGCAAGCAAAAATAGTTACTTATATATAGATAATTCGGTCCTATGTTGTGATAAATAAATATTCTAGTATTCTAATTGTTTCTAGATATGTTTACCTAAGTTGTTATTTTGGACCTGCATGGGCCACCACTAAAAATATGTCACGATCCGATCCCAAATTGTTGGGTCGAATCGGATCATGCCCAGCCTGTACCGTTGTGAGATGGCGGCAGTAAGCTGTTCTATTTGCAGGTATTCACAACAACATTCATTTGCATTTTGTCACAACACGAATTTATTAATATTTAAAAACTTTTTATTCAACAATTGAAAAGTACAAACTGAAACTGAAAGTACTAAAATAAAATACTGAAACCAAAATCTACAACTCCAACACAAATAAACTAGATAACGAGAAAAACAACTAGCTAAACGGTCGGTTCATCAGCCTCTGGTTCTGCGTCCTCTAAGGGAGACTCTGGCAACACCACAGGATATAATACCGGATCCTAGTAGCTATTGAACAATAGCTCAGCATCACCAACATCACCTATTAGGGGGGATCCAGTCAGAAAAGGAGGATGTACGAGTAAATAATCCGACATTCTAAATAATAATAAAAAGATGCAATTTTAAACAGTTGAAATACTTTAAACAATATTTTCCAGCAATTTTCAGCAATTCAGTATTTGAAACAAATATGAATTGAATAGGTAACGTCTATGACCGGCTTGGGTTGTACAATAGCATCATAGCGACGCGATACGGCTTATCCCCGTGTGTAAGAAGGGTAAGCTCGCACAATAACAATATGCAATACGAGGTGTATTGGTCATAAACGCTACACTATTCCCCCAATATCCCCACAATCAATATCAATCAATATTTGAACCCTAGGAGAGGGTTCCGTGTAGCAATGTGGTTTAAGCATAGAATATGACAATTACTAAATAAAATGCAAGAAAATATAACTATAACTTGCCTTTGTTAATGACTGGAACAGGATGTCGGTACCTGGGGAGGAAGTCAAATACGTCCTCAAAACCCTACAATTGAGAATCCTGACTTAGAAACATAGATAAACCAAATCTAGGTGTGCTAGTTGCAATTTCTAGAAACAGACCCTAGTCAGATTTTAAGTTATTTAATTAATCTAACGAAATCTGTCTAACGTCGTAAACTATATTGGTTATCAATTTACGAAATAACCGATTATTGATTTATTGGAAAAATAACAATTATACTTTAATTGGCAAGTCTTTGTATTTTTAATAATATATATAAAACTAAGTGGTCTTTTAAGTGAGAAAACATGAAGTTTAAATTATTAGGTATCTTTATTCATTAACTTAATATAAGAAAATTTTATTAATTTTGTACAAAATAATTAATACCCAATTATAATTTATACGTCTAGCTATGCAAATAACCAACCGAGAAAAGAAATAGAAAATCTAAGCTACACAATACAGGGTCACAGAAAAATAGAGGAAAACTGGGCTTATGCCCTTACAACAAATTAATTAATAGAAAACTACTTCAAAATAAATTTCTCGAAATTAGTAATTTTTGTAAGAAAATAGTTTTTTATTTAAATAACATTTTAAAATAGAATTTATTTAATCAGAATAATTTTCATAAAATATGTCTTTTAGACATTTCATAAATTATGTAGAAAATCACCTTTAAACATAGATAATAATAAATGCACAAAAATACGTTTTCTTACCAAAATATTGGTTTAAAGTTAATATAAAATGTTTTCGTATTTTAATATTAAATACCATTACCAAAATAACCTTTTTAAATAAATATTAGTTTTTATTATATTAATTCTCCTTATAAAACCTTCTTGATCAGAAATCATCTTTAAAAGGAAAACATTTATATATATATATATATATATATATATATATATATATATATATATATATATATATATATATATATATATAATCATTTAACAAAATCTAATTTTTTATACCATTTACTTAACCAAACTTTTATTTTAAAGATAATAACTTTTAAACGAATATTTATTTAAATAATTTTGTAAACAAAATATTAAATCATTATTTGGTTTAAAAATCGCTACAACTTAACATTAAATTAAAAGATAATCCTAACTTTAATTTAAACCAATTAAATCATTTAAATCATATTTTAAATTTATAAGGTTAATCCATAAATCAATTAATACCAAAATAAACATGTATAAAGTTTCCTAATATGTATATTATTACCACATTGCTAATTAAAACACGTAAAGCTAAAATATTAAACCACAGAACCTAATAAAACAATTCTACAGAACCAAAATAATAATCTACAGGATAGACTCTACGGCCAGAATGACAAATGGATTTCTGTGAAGAAAATGACAGAGAGAAATGGAAAGTGTTTACCCAAACTTGCACGAAGGAGTACCGGCGGGAGGCCTCGGACTCGGAACGACGTCGGGATGACGACCACGGACACGTGCGCACACACGGGCGGACACGTGGGAAAGACACCTGGCAACAGAGCACGCGCTGGTGACGACGTTGCCAGCGGAGGGCACGCGAGAGGCGCCGAGGACGGGCTCAGAAGGTGGGGGAGTGGGGTCTGGAATTGGAGAGGGCGGCAAGGGGAGCGCGGTAGTGGTCTCGGATTTGGATTTGGTGGAGGGAGAAGGAAGTTACTGATTTTTTTGTGGAAAATTGGATTATGAACGTTCTGTGGGGTTTCTGATCTTCTGAAAAATGTTACTTGAGATAAAGAAGGAGAGGATGTGGGCATGGAGAGCGGATCTGAGAGAGAATCGGGGAGTGGGATAATGGGAAAGTCTAATGGGTTTTGGGCTTCGGGTTTTGGGTACCAAGGCTTAAGTTATGGGCTAAAAACAAAAGGCTCACCAAACAATATAAAATATGGACATTAAAAATAAAATAAAAGTCATGGGCTTCACATGCCCGATTACTACCCACCTCTCCTACGCCGTCGACGTCCTTATCTTCTCTTCGGGTGATGCCGCGTCAGTTGAGGTGATTAACAATACGTTGCAGAGATATAACCGATGCTCCGTTCAGTGCATTAATCCCAACAAAAGCGTCATCTATGCTCACCACTCCGTGGATACGGACCACATAGCGCTATTAACCAATATCACATCCCTCTCTATTTTGAGGCTTTTCGTCGATCTTCTGGGTAAGATCAGGAAGAAGGTCGAGGGGTAGCACAATGCTACCCTCTCTCCCGATGGGAAGGCGATACTTATCAACCATGTGCTCTCCTCTATTCCGATTTACACCTTGGTCGCCTGCTCGCCACCTAAGAAGGTCCTCTCCAACTTTGAAAATCTTTTCGCCAACTTTTTTTAGGGCCATTACGACAGTAAGGATGAGCGACATTTGGCCAACTAGGAATCAATGGCGCAACCCACATCCGAGGAGGGCTTAGGGTTTTACAAGTTGGTGCACATTGTCGACGCCTGCTCGATGAAGACATGGTGGAAATTAAGAGAGAATCGTTCCATTTGGCCTCTCTTCATGAAGGCCAGGTATTTCAAGCATTCACATCCATCACTTGCCACACACGATCCTCCGCTTCTTGGCATCGCATCCTCTCCAACAGGTGGCTCGTTGAACCCTTGATTCGTCTTCGCTTGGGCTTGGGTGAGTCCTCTCTCTGATTTGAGCAGTGGTCGGGGGTCGACCATCTTCTAACATCTTCGACAGTCCCCAAGAACTGCTCTATCAGGGACTTGTGCGATGATGACATAGCTTGGAACTAGGGGCGGGTGTGAATGTGGCTAGGCGTGGAGGCTGCCGCAGCTTTAACTGCCTCCGACGTGGTTGTCGGGATGGTCCCCGACTACCTGTGGTAGACTCAGACTGCCAACGGGAGATTTTCCCTCGCGTCGGCACGGCGTACGGCTCGGGCGCCCGATCTGGCATCCCTCATCATCGCTTTATACTGGCAGTCTTGTCTCCCTTTGAAGTGGGACATTTTGTTATGGAGAGCGTTCCACCATAAACTTTCTACCGTCGACGCCCTATCCACCATCGGCTTCAGTTTACCGTCGGCTTGCCATTGTTGCATGGAGCACCAGCCCAAAACTGCGAACAACATCCTATCGTCAGGCAATCTCGCGGCTGAGGTGCGGTATCTGTTCAAGACTTCTTGCCTTCCGAACTCGGAGAGCGGATGCTTCGCCGGCCGTTTATCCACTTGGGGCAATGCTTCTCACGACCACCAGATTGTTGCTGCGGCCATCACTTATCTGGAAAAATAACAACAAATACAGGTATGAAGTGTATAGGTACAGCAGTGCACAATTGATTATCGACGTCAGAAGGCAGATTCATAAGGCTATTCGAATGTACAAATGCGTCGAGCTGGAATTCTGGTCCTTATTGTAACGATGTGTTGAGGTCTTGAGGTCTTTTCAGGCTCGTTTGTTTGAGGCATTTGGCCTCAGAGTGGGTGTTTCCTTTTTGCTCCCTGCCCTTTTTTTTGTTAAGAGCTTACTTGTACAGACATATAGCATTTTGCGCCTTTATATATCAATATGTGGAATGGTCATCTGTTATATATATATATATATATATATATATATATATATATATATATATATATATATATATATATAGCAAATAATATGATGGCGCCTCCCCCTTTTCCTTCCCCCAGTCCCCTCTCCAGCGGATCCCCGCGAGGGAACGCCGGCTCGCGTTAGCCGGGTAGCTCCTCTCCCGTCGATCCCTCTCCGCTCCTTCCTAGGTTGCCACCCGCCGTTTCCCGCTCCTCTCTGCCGTCCCTCTTTCCTCTTCCTCTCCCTCTCTTCCTCGCATGGCGAGGCTCCCCGAACAGCTGCCCCCTCCCGCCGTGGCGGCGACCGGCGTTCCTCCCTTGATGCTGGACCAACTCCTCCTTATAGGAGTTGGTCCCCCGGCTGCCGCGGCCTTGGCAGCCCCGCTCTCTTGGCCGCGCCAGTCGCCACCCCCCTCATCCTCCACCCTCCTCCACCTCTCCGCCCCCACCACTTTCTCACCTCATCGCCCCGCCACCCGCCGTCCCCTGTTCTTCCGACCCTTCCCGCCCTCTCTTCCTCATTATTCCTTCCTCCAAGTTTCAAATTGAAACCCCCTTTTTTCCTGCTCTTGTGTCCCCCTTCCTATGGGGGCGCAGACGTAGTCTTGCGTTGCGCCCAGCTATGCGCCCCCCTCGAGCGCATGCGCCCCCTCCCTGGGCCCTCTCATGCACCTTCCTCTGAAGCACCCCTTCATATTTGCCCCCCTATGCGCCTGCCTTTCTATGCCCCTCCGTCATCCGCTCCTCCCGAGCTCCTCCCTTCGGGCAGGCGCCCCCTATGCACTAGCCTATATGCTCCTCCTCCCGAGCTCCCCCTTCCGAGCTTCCCCTTATGCGCCCTCTGCTGTGCCCCCCATGCGCCTCCTGAGTTCCACCAGCTGCTCCTACTATGCGCCCACTAAATCCATCTATCTCGCGCATAGCACCATCCCTCCATGTGCCTCCTATGCGCCTACACCCTTCCCTCCTCCTCTTGAGCCTCCAGGTCGCCCTGCTTCCCCAACATCCGTAGTGCCCTCATTAGCAGCCTCCCTTAGCTGGCCTCCTCCCGGGGAGCTCCCTCCCTCAGGGGCTAGTACCTCCAACTTACGAGGGATCCTCCTGCTGGGCCACACCTCCTTCACAGACTAGGTCCGCCCGGATCGAATTGTCCAAAAAAAACCTATGCTCCCAGATGTCCCTCTTCCCGAGATCGACTACCCAATCCCAGCAGACGGGCAGGCATTATCGATACCATTCTCCTCCTCGGACATGACGTCGCTATACGAGCGATTCTCGTCCACTTTTGTGTTACGGTTCCTCTCGGGATACCCCAAGCTAGCCCAAGTCCAGGAGGAAATTTCCAAATGGAGCCTAACTTCCGACTACAGAGTGGCTCTACTGGACCCCAAAAACATCCTTCTTTACTTATCCTCGACGATAGACCAAAAGATAGTCCAGACTTGGGGCTCGAACAAAATAGACTAAAAAGTCATGAAAGATGTTAGATGGTCTCAGGACCACAATCCCAAAGAGGACTCACCTATAGTGGCCGCTTGGGTCATACTTCCAAATCCACCTCTGATATGTTTTATCCCAGCCGCGCTGAAAATGATTGTTAACTCTTTTGGCACTTTCGTCGCCATGACGGAGGAAACAAGGAACCTTACCAGAGCCAACTATGCCAAAGTTTGCATGGAACTTGACATTTCCAAAGAACTCCCCAAATCCATCAACATCGAGCTAGAAAAGATCCACACGCAACCAATCTTATACGACAACAATGTTATATATTGCAACCATTACAACAAGAGATGGCATCTAATCAAGTACTGCTACAGAGCCTACTCAAAATTGAAACAGAATTTGGTCCCGAAGGCGCACAAGCCTAAGAAGGATCAGGATCAGAGATCACCCCTCCTACCTCCCCCGAACTCGCATATCAGGTTCGAAGCTAGCCCACAGTCGACACAGACACCCAACAAAACCGTAGAGCAGAGAAGTAATCCCTCCACCCCAAAAAGTACCACCGTCAACACCCACAACAGATTCGACGTCCTGGCGTCGAAAGAAAACACCCACACCGAAGAAGATCTCACTTGCACCGCCACGACTGGCATGGAGAGCAACCCCACACCCCAGACATTGCTACCCAGGCCAATCTAGAAGAAAATATATCTCCCTCCAACAGCTCACAGAGGAATGAAGAGTGCTCCAAACACCACAAACTCGCAGCATGCATAAGCAACACGGAGGGAACAGAGGCCCAGGAGAGCCAACCACACCGATCCATTCTAGCTGAAGACCTTGCCATCATCGGCCCAGAGCAAGTCATCAGCTGTCAGCAAGCTATTGAGGCAGGAGCATTCGACCAGTCCAATCACTTTGGAGCATCTCCCAGCCCAGACAAAGAAACTGATACTCTCAACACAGAGGAAGACCCCCAGACCTCACAGCTGAATCAGAACCCCGATATGCTATCAGCGAACAAAAGCCTGAAAACCAAAGGAGCCAACGAGTCCACGGCTATGACTTCCAAGTCGGCCGCAAAACTCTCCAACACCAACTCCCCAACAAATCTAATGCCTAACATCCTATCCTAGAATGTTCGAGGCCTAGCAAACAAACCCACCTTAAGGAGATTACTTAGCCTTAAGAAAATTCACAAAATCGACATCATAATCATCTTAGAACCCAAAATCCCCCCTAACAGACTCAAATCGATTTAGCTGTAGCTGGGTTTCTACTCTGTCATTGCAGGAAGACACGACATTTGGCTCCTTTATTCCTTCGAAGTAATTATCAGTATCGTGCTCGATACTACGTTGGCTCTCTCGTGCTGGGTGGAGCATCCCACACCCCCAAATCGTGCCCTACTCTCTGCTGTTTATGGTAGCTGCGACATTAACGATCGTAAACAGCACTGGATAGACCTCTAGGACACTATTTCCAACACCTCCTATCCTCACTGGATTTGTGTTGGAGACTTCAACACTATCACTAGGAGAGATAAGAAAATGGGAGGCAGGCCACCCCCCTGCGGCCATGCAAGACTTCAACAACTTCATCTTCAACGCTCACCTAACTCCCCTTCAGTTCACCGGCAACGCTTTCACCTGGTGTAACATATAGGAAGGCGCCCACAGAAAATACTCTCGTCTGGACTGAGCCCTCATCAATGCTCAATGGAAAGACATGAGCATCACATCTAGCCTCGCTCACCTCAATGCCACGGAGTCCGATCACGCCCCTCTACTCATTGAAATCAATTGTAACTTAAACCAGATCAAGATAAGCATCTGCTTCTTGGAATTTTGGTGCTACCACCAATTCTTGAGGATCGTGGCAGATGCTTGGTCCAGGACAGACTCCCCCGACCCGCTCATCCGTGTGGCCAACAAACTTAAGGCTACCAGAAAAGCACTCACTGCATGGAGCAAGCAGGCTTTCGGAGATATTTTTTAAGCAGCCCGTACTGCCAAAGATGATATGACCCATACGGAAGCCCTCTTTTTAACAGACAACTCACAAGCGACACTATCGGCACTGAACCTATACAAAGCCATCCTTAAATTTTGCTTAACAGTCGAAACTGAGTTCTAGAAATAAAAATCCAGACTCAAATGGGACAGCGAGGGGGACAAAAACATTGGTTACTTCTACGCCTGCGTCAAGGGTCGCAGACAGAAGCTTAACATACATCAGATTGCGGATGACACCGGGACCATTATTAAAGACCAACGAGGAATCCAACTGGCGGCGGAAAACTTCTACTCGCAGTTGTTCTTTAAAGAAACTGTCACGAGGGACCCTGATTTCCTGGCGGTGATCCCCCTCCTCATCAACGACACGGACAACACTCACCTGGAGCACCTCCCCTCTAAGCAGGAGGTGAAAGCGGCAGTTTGGGCACTTAATGCCCACAGTACCCCCGGACTGGGCGGATTCAACGGAGTATTCTTCCGCACGTATTGGGACATCATCAAAACGGACATACACGAAGCGGCGACTGCCTTTTTCCAAGGAACCAGGTACCCTAGATCTATTTCGTACACTAAATTGATCCTTATTCCTAAGCAGGACAATCCAGAGACTTTTCGAGATTTCAAACCCATCAGTTTATGCACCTTCACCAACAAAATTATTTCCAAGATCATCGCCACGTGCATGACCGTACTCCTACCCAAAATTATATCAGATGAACATAACGACTTTGTCAGGGGCAGAAATATCCAAGACAGGAAATGATTACTTGCATGAAATTATCGTCCAGGTGTAGAAGCAAGAAAATTTTTAGCATACTTGACAACCATGCGCCCAAGCCGATGAAGACATATGCGCCCAAGTGAACTCATATGTATCCAAGTCACCAGTGAAGCCATATGCGTCCAAGTCACTAGTGAAGCCCTATGCTCCCAAGTTACCAGGGAAGCCCTATGCGCCCAAGACAGGCTCCTCCAGAAGGGGGCACATAGCCCTATTTTAAGCTATGTGCCCCAGCCAGAACAGCCCACGACTCGGTCAAATCCATGATCAATCGTGCAACGAAGCATACGGCCACGTCAATCTCCACGAGTAGTTGTGCACCGAAGCATGCGGCCACGTCAACACCACGACCAAGGCACGATCTCGCATTCTGCATGCGCCTACACCCTATGCGCCAAAAGCAGGACTATACGCCCACATGAAAACCAATGTATTTTCTCATGTGGGTGCATAACATCATTCCAGCAGAAGAATGATTATAAAAAGGGGTCTCATACCTCTTCCAAACACAAAACGGAGAACAATTTCAAGAGCCAAATTGCTCTACTTCTTGCCAGTGAGCCAAAAGTTAGCAATTTTTTTGGTTTTCTCCCACTTTTGTAATTGGAGTGTCAATGGGGTAAAGGAGAAACTGTCGCTCGATCTCCATCGTTTCATTCCCCAGAATTCTTTTTGTACTCGGGGATCCTCAGCGCAGGATCTCTCAGGCATACTCGATTTATGGTGCCTTGCACCAATAAAGAAAAGACAACATTTTTTCTCCTTTTTGTGTGTGTCTACAAAAATGGCAACTCTGTTGGGGACTACCTTTTCCACCGACGAGAAGGTGGTGACGCAATCTGATACCGACAAAGTGGATAGCACTCAGAAGATGTTGATCGTGAAGTTCGATCAGCAGGCGTTCGAAGAGATGCTTTCGAGGGACGGCTCTAATCCCTCAAAATCAGCAAAGTCAAACAAGTCTCGCAAGACTTGGCTTCCGAAGGCTCGCCGTGCATATCCTGCCAGTGTCATAGCAGATATGCAACTGAAGGACTCTGTCACATAGGCGCATGGCTTCACCACAGAAGCTCCAAAAATGAAGAAGGCTTACACCATTTTTGGCTCTACTAGACCAGCTACTTCTTTCTTGTGCAACCAACAACGGAGTGTTCAATGCTCGAGACTTGGCAAAGAAAAATACTACGATGCCAAGAATCGGAGTGATCGACACTCTAGAAAAATCCAGCAAGGCTCACAAACGAAGGAGACGAAGCTGGGAGAGAACAGCGCTGCTCCACTAAGCATGCGCCCAAAGCTATGCACCCAAGAGGGTGTGTGGGCGAATAACTCTAGGCAGAAGGCTTCTGTCTTTGATAGACTGTGCATCCAGGGTCATGCGCCCAAGGCTATGTGCCCAGGCTCAACTGACCCATACTATGTATCGAGGAAGCTTAGACATGCTGCAAAGAATCATGTGCCCAAAGGCAGACTCCATGGCCTATACGCCCACAACAAAAAGACAGGCCCCAATGCGTATAGCACGGAGGCTATCTTCAAGGTCATTACAGAACTTAGGTGTGGGGGTTGCCCTGCACATAAACTAAGTCTGGATGCGCCAACTCTCCTTACAAACCCACATATAAAGCTCGACGATGCATGTGACATGGGTTTTAAGGCAAAACTCCCTTTCGCTGACTTGCACGACATGATAAATCATAAGCGTAAAGCGAGAGAGGACATAACAATTCATGGGGTACATTCATGTACCAGTGTTGCCATCAATTGTTGCTACTCCAAAGCAAGAAAAGTGCCTCAGAGGCAGTCCGTGTTTCGATGACTATATTTCTCTGACGATGAAAAGCCATTGTGTGTTTCATCCAACATGGATTCATGGGGTCCTCCTTATTGAAGCCCTAATCAAAGATGGTGAACTACGAACCCAACTTTTTCTTTCAGTTCTGCAAATAGAAGAAGAAAAAGTCTGCCAACAGATAGCCGACAGGCTGTCACATATGAAGGAGTCTATATCGGTACTCGGTTGAAGGCGAGATTCCGTATAGATGACGAGGACTCTCAAGCTGGGGGTAGTATTCCCTCAGAGTCTGAAGCAGATGACCTTCATACTGGAGGTAGCCTTCCAGACGATGATGACCTCTTCGAGTCTGACGACGACTATCTACCTCCCCTACCTGAAGATGAGGGACTGGTCAACTCAGAGACAGACAGTATCAGCATCAGTTATACTATTTTCTCTATTCGTCCTCGTATGTTATCTATATATATGGTGGATGGAGAAAGACCTGAAGAAGCCAGTGATCAGACCAACAAACGGCTAGAGGGCCTCGAAATAGCATTTGCCAAGCTCACTGATATGCTTACCAGTTCATGGCGGTCTAAGCTGCTGGGGCTATTCCTCCACCTCAATAAAATATCTTGGCACACGTTAGTCCGGCTCATAGCAACAACGCTCCTTTACTACAAAAGGAGTATCATTCCGTTGTGCCTTCTCAAAATCTTACAAATGCTGGGGGTGGTCCTTCACCAACGACACCTGACAACCGTACAACAGCCGTTTTCCAACAACTGCTCAATCAACATGATGCAATTGATTCTCTGGTTGCCCATCTCGATACTATCTCACACAAAGACGAGCTTCAGAAGATGGAGATATCTCAACCTTTCCCTCCTGAATGGGAGAATGCTACTTGCCCTCCTAACTACAAGCCGCTGACGCTAAATTCATTTGACGGGATGACTTCTCCTCGTCAACACATGATATACTTCAACATGCAGACTCTACACTTACGCAGGGACGATCCGTTCATGTCAAAGCTGTTTATTAGCACCTTGTAGGGGGTAGTTTTTGAATGGTTCTGCAGTCTGTCTGACGGTTGTATCAACTCTTTTAAAGACTTGGAGTGGTTATTCATTAATAGGTTTTACGAGAGTGGCATGCATGTTAGTGTGTCCACCCTCATCGAAACCAAGCAAAGAAGGATTGAGTCTGTCAATGCTTTCATCGAACGCTTCAGGCGGCTAGCGTTGAAGATGCCCTTCGGTATACCAGACTCAGAACTTATGGATACTTGTCGACATAACTTCCTTCCTACAGTAAAGTTTTGTTTGGGTATACATAAGTATGATACATGGCCTGCTTTCATTGGGGCCGCTGATGCTGCTGAAAATGACGTCCCTAATTTGGACTTACTGGGGTTGAAAACACCCAAACCCGAAGACAAAGGCAAGCATCCTCAAACTATCCCTCTCTACGGAGGTAAAAAGAAAGAAGTCTTGAAGGTCGACACTTCCAAGGGAGCCTCCAATTCTCAGGACGCCTCTGAAAAGTCTAAGGAGACCTTCTCCTTTTACAAAGACAATGTCATTACAATTTTTTACACATTGATGAAGGGTAATAAACTGTCATTGCCTCCACCACAATATCCTGCAGAGACGAACCAACTCAACGATCCCAAGTACTATCTTTATCATCAATACGTATATCACTCTACCAAGGATTGTTTCGTCCTGAAGAAGAAAATATAATAGCTTATCGACAGCCAAGTGATCAACCTCGAAGATGAAGACAAGGTCGTATCTTCTAATATGATCTCTTTTCAGTTTGGTGACTTTTCTCCCACAGAAGTCCCAGACGACGTGGTCCCGATCCCCAAGGCAATAATGGAAGTCGTCAACCTGCCGCCATCTTGCAACTCAACCTTGGTGCCACTTACGACTGAACGTGGTGAGATCATGTGGCTCCATCCGGACCTTGTGCAAGAAATTACGCAGGGGGTATCTTCTAAAGAAAAAAAGGGCAAGAAATACAAGTCATGCCATATGGTGTCTTCTTCCCTCTACGAAGTTCTATCTGGCGAGACGCGATTTGGAAAGACTTACCTACTGACTTACGACCCCGCACAAGAAGAAGCAGTACCTTCTCAAGCTTCTGCTACCCCCACAACTGCAGAAGCCGGCCCGTCTAAGCCTTCGACTACCGACAAATTCAAGTAGAAGAAGATGCGATTTGATAAGTCTCTGAAGGCACTAACTCCCGAAGGCATGGATCGACCTTACAACTTTGATATACTAGCACAGCTGGCCAATACACCTGCCAGATTGTCTTTGTTCGGTCTATTGCGACTCTCTAAAAAAATTCGGAAGGCCTTAAGTGAAGCATTAGTACATACCGACTCTTATCTCGCTGAAGTCAAAGCTCCCGCTGAAGATCCAGTCTTCTGTCCTCACTGCCACAGCACTACGGAAGTGGTGCCCAACATCACCTTTTCGCAGGAGGACATGCTACTAAAAAATATTCGTCATGATAGACCTCTGTACTATACATATTATATCGGGGTGATTAAGGTGGATCAGATGCACTTCGATCTAGGTTCCTTCCTCAGCATCATTCCTAGAAGTTTGCTTCAAATTCTAGGAATCCCTCTGCACAAGCTATTTGCTACCAATACAACTATCATGGCTTTCAATGATGGGAGAAGCCACCTGCTGGGCAACATCCATCTCAAGTTCCAGATCGGTGATCTCCGAACGGAAGTTTCTTGCTATGTGATCGACGCCAATGTATCCTACAATGTCTTATTAGGACGTCCGTGGATACACTAGAACATGATCGTTCCTTTCACACTTCACCAGTGCTTCAAGTACGTCAACAACAATGGCGTCGTGAAGACGGAGTTTGCCGATGTCGATCCTTTTAAGGGCATCGAAGCCTACTATAGAGATTCGGTACTTTACCAAGCTTAGCCCTCCAAGGATGACGGCAACGAAGCTGACGATGAGACTGAAGCAAATTCATTCTCCAATGATGGTCCCCTGATTATTCGAGTCAAAGGACGTACTACTCCAAAAAGTGCTAGGAAGCCTCTCACAATCTGGATGAAAAAGAAAAACCCTGATAAGTCAAACCATTGACCATCACTCTCCGCAAGGTTCCTCGGGTGGAACCTACTGAAGTCCGTCCTCCCAATCCTGAAGAATTACCCTACGTGGTGAACTTGGCCAAGACTGTGGCTCCTCTTCCAGATAATGATCCTCTCAATGAGTATATCAATACTCATAATAATGTACCTTCAGCGAATGATGTTATCCCTAAAGAAGAACTTGAATATTATCTTAGTAAAGGTTTATCTTTGAATTACTCCGATGTCTACCAATCTATAAACCAGTATATAGATACGATATACGCCCTAGAGAACGGCATAGGACCACACCTCTGCATGTCGGTCACGACGCCTCATCTACGGAAAAAGGTTTACCCAGAAGATATCCACTACTTCATCATTCCAGCCAGAAGGAATGGTGAAGAACTAATCATCTTCGGTCAAATAATTGGCGAAAGAAAGTTCGTTCCGGACTCTACTTCTTCCAATCACAACACGGAAGCTAACTATGACTCTGGGAAAATACAACTTTTCCGATATAGTTGGCAGGCCAAGAATATCATCCAGAACATGGGATATGACATAAAAAGTGACCAGGGGCTAAACTACGGCCGGGGACGACGATTTCTAATACATCACTTTGCTCCTCCCGGCAAACCCGAAAACTACTATCAACAAAACGGTATTGGTTTGGGTTATGTCACTCCTCTAATAACTCCCGAAAGATCAGATGAAGAAGCATATCGTTGTTCTCATTCTTCTGATTCCTGTCTCTCGGATTCAGACTCCAGCATTGGCGACATGTTCAAAGCAACTTTATCCGTCAATATGGTGTCAGTTGACCAAATTGCAGACGATGTCCAATCGATCGAGCTTAAACAATAGGCTCAAAAGATGGATACTAGGTGGGAGCTACTTTTTGAACAACGTGAACCACCTACCGAAGACGAAGTCATCCAAGTCAATTTAGGAGATGAATCATCTTTTAAACCAATCTTCATCAATAAAAGTCTATCTGGCGATGAACGACAATCTCTTATACAGCTTATAGGAGAATACATCGATGCCTTTGTATGGAGCTATGAAGACATGCCATGCTTGGACCCTAAAGTTACTGCGTACCGCCTAAATATCTCGTCTAAAGCTAAGCTAGTGAAGCAGTAGCAACGACGATTTCGACCAGATATTATAGAGGCCATCGAGAATTAAGTCAAGAAGCTTATTTCGAGTGGATTCATTCGCGAAGAACAACACCCTGACTGGGTCGCTAACATCATGCCAGTCATAAAAAATAACGATAAAGTTTGAGTCTGTATCGATTACTGTGATTTGAACTCTGTATGCCCGAAAGATGAGTTTTCTCTACCGATCACCAACGTAATGATTGACAATACTTGCGGCTTCGAGCGGATGTCCTTCATGGATGGGTTCTCAGGCTACAACCAGATCATGATGTTCCCCGACGATGAGAAGCACATATCTTTTCGAACACCGTTGGGGGTATACTGCTATACGGTGATGCCCTTCGGATTGAAAAATGCAGGGACGACATACCAACGAGCTATGAAAACACAATTTTTTGCGTTCATTTGCGTAAAACAGTAGAATTCTACATAGACGATATTGTAGTTAAAAGTTGTCTTAAGGGCAACCACCTCCAAGACTAGAGAACGGTGTTCGAACTAATGCATGTACACCAACTCAAGATGAATCCAACCAAGTCTTTTCTGGGAGTCTCCAGTGGCAAGTTCCTTGGTTTCGTCATCACTTCAAAGGGTATTAATCTTGACCCAAAGAAAGTGAAGGCTATCCTCGATACGCATCCTCCAAGAAACCTCAAAGAGCTACGCGGACTGCAAGGAAGGCTAGCCTACATCAGAAGATTCATTTCAAACCTTTCTGGAAGATGTCAACCGTTCACTCAGCTCATGAAGAAAGGCGTATCTTTCATCTGGACTAAATAATGTCAACGCACATTCGACGACATAAAGAAGTATCTCACAAGCCCCCCAGTATTGGTAGCTCCAATAATGGAGAAGCCCTTCTTACTATATGTTCGTACTATGGACCATTCTTTTGGCGCCCTATTAGCTCAGAAGAATGAAGGCGGCCATGAACAGACAATCTACTACCTCAGCCGCACAATGGTGGGTGCCAAGCACAGATACACACCTGTGGAAAATGAATGCCTTGTACTGGTATTTGCTATCCAGAAGACACGCCACTATGTGTCTGGGAAGACTATCCACATCATATCTAAAGTCAATCCTCTCAGAATACTCATGACTAAACTGGGTTCTCTCAATTCCCGTTTAGCTACATGGGCGATGCTGTTGACTCCATATGATATGTTGTTCTTTCCTCAGAAGGAAGTAAAAGGTCAAGCGTTAGCTGATTTCCTAGCAGCACATTCGGTGCCAGAATATTCCGAATACTACGATGAAATCCCCGATGAAGTAGTGGAGTCTAATATCGCAACTGAAGAAATCCCCATTTGGCGAATATTCTTTGACGATGTATCAAGAACGGGACCTAAAGAAAATATTATGGCCGGAGTAGGTGTCGTGCTCGTGTCACCCGACCATCTGGTTATACATCGTACATATTCTCTTGTGGAACCTTGTACCAACGACGTGGCCGAATATAATGCCCTATTGATCGGCCTGAAATTGACAAAACAAGTGGGAGTTGACTACCTAGAAGCTTACGGTGATTCCAAGCTTATAGTAAGTCAGGTCCGATGGGACTATGAAGTTCATCACAAAGATCTCATCCCCTATCACAAAGCAACAATCGAGTTGGCGTCTACTTTCGCTAGATTCTTCATCGAGCACGTGCCTCGACTACAGAATATAGAAGCAGATGCTCTTGCCGATCTCGCTGCTTCCTTGATCGTCCTTACCAATACTCAGCAGTCGATCACAGTGTCTGGTCGAGAACTATTATGTGTTAAAGATGTCCTGCATATTCATCACAGTTACACAACGAAAACAAATGTCGATGTTAAAAACTAGATATTTCCTTTCATAGACTACACCGTCTATGGAATCCACCCTGAGGACCCAAAGGAAGCAGTGTCTATCCAAAGACGATCCCTGAGATTTTACTATAGCACAGCTACCAAGTTGCTGTACCAACGCTCTTACGACGGACTACTATTATGATGTTTATCTGACACATAATCCAAACATGCACTCCGAGAGGCTCACGACGGAGTTTGTAGTGCATATCAACTAGGCCCCAAATTACAAGATCATCTCAAACGAATGGGTTATTATTGGCCCACGATGATAGCATATGATGTTGAGTACGTAAAGAAGTGTAGGGCTTGTCAGTTCCATGCCAATTTTATTCATCAACCTTCGGAGTTTCTACACCCGACGGCAGCATCTTGGCCTTTTGAAGCTTGGGGTATGGACGTCATAGGCCCAATTAGCCTGCTATCTTCTAGAGGACATCTGTTCATCCTAGCCATAATCGATTACTTTTGCAAATGGGCGAAAGCTATACCGCTCACTGAAGTAAAAGCGTCGAACGTGATCAGTTTCATCAAACTTCACATTATCTACCGCTTTGTCCTACCTCGCAGGATCATCCATGATAATGGTCCATAATTCGCAAGCCATGCATTCTATCGGTTCTGCAATAGGAATCGAATACAGAATGTAGCCTCTACTGCCTACAATCCAGCGACTAATGGGTTAGCAGAAGCCTTCAATAAAACCATCATTAAACTTCTCAAGAAGTTCATGTCTTCAAAGAAGTATGATTGGAATGAGAAGCTCGACGAATGCTATGGGCCTAACGTACAACGGTTCGGACTCCAATAAGAAGTACGTCATTCTCTCTGGTTTATGGGAGCGAAGCAGTTCTTTTCCTAGAAATCTAGATTCCTTCTCTTCGAGTAGCCTTAGCCAGTGAGTTGACTACCGAAGAAAGCTACCGTCTGTGACTACAGGTGCTGAAGCTCTAGACAAAAAATGCTTGTTAGCTCAGTAACGTATTGAGCTATACCACGCACACCTTTCCAGAGCCTTCAATAAAAAAGTAAAGGAAAGAATCTTCTAAGTTGGTGATCTAGTCTTAGCAGTGAGAAGACCAATGGTTATGACGCACCAAATAAAAGGAAAATTTCAGCCTAAATGGAAAGGTCCTTTCGTTATAGAATCAGTGTATTCTAATGGGGCGTACCGACTAACTAAGCCTGATGGTAACTTGCTCATGATGCCTATTAACGACAAGTTTCTGAAGAAATATTATGTGTAACCTTTTGTAAATAATGTTCACATATGTTCAGTCATGTAAATGTACAGTACGATGTTTATGTGATTCAAGAAAAAATTATGTAACTATTATCCGTATTTCAACAGTCTTGAATACGCCTTGGATAATAGGTCCTCTTAAATATTTACCCAGAGAAATCATTTTCCTTTTTTTTGAATCTGTCCAAACTCGGTTTGACGAAAATAAGTCACGTCTCTATTACCTCTGAATTATTTTTCGATAATTATTTCCCCAGTAGAATAATTAAGAAACGTTTTGCCATGTCCATATAACCTCTGAGCAAAGCATTCATCAAAGGTAATCATGTCCATATTACCTCTGAATTATCCACTCCTACCTAATATTATATATCTTTTCACGTCCATATTACCTCTGGTCAGATATGGAACATCCTCGGCTATTACGTCCATATTACCTCTATTAGCAGCTTCGTTCAACTTATTATCCATATTCAAAAAAATTGAATATAAAACGGATAATAGGTCCACATCAAATTTTCCAGCGGAATATCCATCAAAAATATCCTTACTACGTCCACATTACCTCTAGTTTCGATATTTCAAAACCACATTCATGAATGTTGAAAGCCAAAGATTTTTTATTCTTTATTTTAACGTCTATCAAGAGACGAAAAAAAGGGGTACAAGAGCCTTGACGGCTAGAAGAAATAGTTACAAACAAAAAATCTAAGGGATACATAGTCGATTGATATTATTCCTTAGAGCCGCGATTTCGGCTTCAGACTTAGCGGTAGCTCGACGACGCGCCTCTTCTTGACGAGCGGCTTCATCCTGGAAGAGGATCAGACTCATGTACTCTTCCTCCAACTTCACCAACTATTCTTTTAAATGGACAGAAGTGGTGGTTGTCATGGCAGCCTGAGCCAAGTAGTCCTCCTGCTCAGATGTTGCTGTCTTAATGTTGGCTTCCAGTTGAGTAATCTCGCTTTGGATCTGTACGATGTAATTGTATTTCTCGGTAATCAGCCCAGCCAGTTTATTTTTTGAGGCAGCATGTACCTCACTTGCAGCGTTGAACTGACCATACTAATCAGCCAATTCGCTGATCTCTCGAACGAGGGCATCCTTCCTTGTCTGGAAAGTAGCCTTCTTCTCTGCGAGAGCCGTGATCAAAGCCTCGTCTTCTGCACGGAACAGCGATATCGGGCTCCATTATTTGGCATCCTAGAATCTGGCTACCTGACCCTCCAGGTCATTCAGAATTTTTCTTAGAGTATTAGCCCGTTCTTCATAACCGACAATGCTCTCGAGGGCCGCCACTTGGCATTCGGCAACAACCTTCACATGGCCAAAGGCAGCATTCTGATTCAGGACTCCAGGAAGCTTTACTTTCAGCACAGAGTAGAAAGCATTGACGACTTCCTGGGCCATCTCGTCGTCTTCAGTGGAGGTCGTCGGAAAGGAGGCTTGGAGAGTTACTTCCGCTCCAGAAAGGGATACCTGACAAGAAGCCGAACCTAACAAGAAAATAATATATACATCAGTAACCAAAAAAGGAGAGAATACGAAAGAGTTATAATTTCGTACCTTCGACTTGCTTAGCACCAGCCTGGGCTACGACATCAGTCTTGGCTTCAGGGAAACCGAGTGCAGACCCAGGCTGTTCAAGAAGAACAATATCAAGGCCTCGGGCGGCATTAGGCTTGGTATCTTCCATAATTCTAGCTGGAACGGGAGCAGATTCTAAAATAGCCCCCTCAGTACGCTGTTCAACCTCTCCTTCTCTAGCTGATACCGGCTCACTAACAGCTCCCTCCACACCAGCAAATTTAGAGAAGCCGGGGACAACCTCTGTTCCTTCCCCAATGCTTGGGGCTATCTTCACAAGGGGTTCCTTCTCCTTGTCTACAAGGGAACATATAGTTATGGTCAGCCTCACGAGGAGCACGCAAAATTGAAGTCAAAAAATCTCATCCGAAAAGAGGCACAAAGATAACGTACCCACGGGAGAATGAGACAATTGGACTTGATTTTCATCTAAGTCCCTCATCACAGCTCCTATCGCAGACATATTACCCAAAGAAATATTATAGGAGGGACTGATCTTTTGATTGCCGTTATGGTCTGGGCCTTCGCCCTGATCATCCCGTCACTCAACCCTTACAGCTGAAGAAGACCCGCCCTCATCTATCGGTCGAAGATGAGCAGGGGACACTGTTGTCACGTCTACCTCCTCAGACAAGGAGGCACCTGCCTCAGCTACAACTTCAGGGTCCTGTACAAAGGACAAACGCAAGGATAAGAAAACTTCTAAAGGCTTGAACAGAATGACTATGGAGTCTAGGAAGGGATCTACCTCCTAAATGGTAACGGCCTGCAACGTCATCTGCCGGGAGATCTTCTAGGAGTAGGCGAGCCGGCACCCACGTTCGTGACCTTCTTCCTCCATCGGAAATTAACTACCTTCTTCCTTTTGGGCCGTGGAACCAGCTCGGTGGAAGCTTTCCTCTTATGAGGAATGTCAGGAAGAGGTTCTTTATTATCCTCTCTTTGAGGCACCGCCATAATAGGCTCCTCAACAACAATTCTCTGTTGCGACGCTGCAGCCGGTTCAACTGTGGGTGCGGTACCTTCCTTTCTGTTACTCCTTATTGTGTGCACTCGTCCTATATCAGTAAGAGTAGGGGCAAACCTAGTCCCCGATATAAAACTTTGCTTACGGTCATACCGAAAAGGAAGGGTATTGACAAGAATATAAAACTTAGCAGCATCAAGAGTATGTGGGTGTCGAGTTTATCTTTTGGCAAGGTAAAAACTGCCCCCGTACACCCAGCGTTGTAGTAGCCCCATGCACGTGCCCCATCAATCAGACTCTCTATCGACTGGAGTTGAGGCCTGGGATTGTCCAAGAGAAGCTGGCTGTAGCCGAATTGCCTTACAAAGTGGCTTGGCAAATAAGGTTCCAGGAAAGTGTTGTTCCTATTCCTGAACACCAGAAGGGAAGGCCAAATGGATTGGAGCCAATGAAATGCCCTAATAGGAAGGCTAGTAGTGAGTGCTCCCTCATCTCCTAGGGTGTCTCCTGTACGACCACTACCAGACGGAGGCGATACTCTGAAGAATTCTTAGTTCTGCAGAAAACTCAAAGCCCTCCTACAAATAGGCACCCCTATAACGGTCTAATCCTTATCTCTGAATCTTCGAAGGAAGGCATTCCCTGCCAAAGAGTCTGCCATCAGCCCGATGTTTATCAATCTGGGATAATGCAGCACCAGCCATCCTATCTGATATTGAAAGGGAAACTCAGTCCTGGCAAAGTCCTTTCTGCCATCGGGTGTTATCGTGTTCATAACAAAATGTTGCAAATCCTGTTGGTTGGCACAGACCATCGCTAAAAGCAGAGCAAGTTGGCATCCAAAGGCCAGCTTTATAGCCGGAAGTATCATACCCCGGC
This sequence comes from Iris pallida, assembly GCA_029216955.1. NCBI lineage: Eukaryota > Viridiplantae > Streptophyta > Magnoliopsida > Asparagales > Iridaceae > Iris > Iris pallida. The sequence goes on from JANAVB010010798.1 coordinate 1,409,629, forward strand.
TTATTCTCTCAATAGACCCTGAACTAGTAGGGACTACATAGTCACAAAGCCATATCATTAGGAAAGCGGCTAGTACCGCCTTTTCTGACATCTTGAACTCGGCCTGCCTGAAGAAATGATAAATCGGGGAGTTTTCCTCAGGATCATCACTATCATCGGCATCTACAGCTCCGTGATCTGCCATCAACTTCTCTATCTCAGAGCTTGTCAGGGGCTTACGAGACGAGAAGGAGACTGGGCTGTCCCCCTCTTCTCTGGTGAAAACATAGTTAGTCCAGGACCTCGTATGCGGAAGGGACCCCTCAGTCTTACCCTTCTTCGTAATCTAGTGACAAATAAAAATGTGACAGAGTAACTCTTTGTACACCACCATCATCTCGGGGTTCTCCTTCTTTAAATCCAAGATCTCTGCATCACAGAGGACGTATTCTGCGTATGGGTCCATCACCCAGGAAAGTTTGGATATCGTCTACATCTCGTGAAGAGCCAAACCCATCTCCCCACCCGAAGTGAAGAAGGTGCATGTGCGATGGTTATATAACTCTGCCAAGGAGACAAATACTGGCCAGTTAACCTTAATGTCATATTGTGTGGCTCTAACGACATAAAGAAGACCAGCAGCTTTTAGTGTGGCCTCGTAAGTCGAGAGCACCCAACCAGTAAGATCACTCTAGAATGGGACAAAATGCCTCCAACCTTCCATCTGCAGCTTCCCTTCCGGGTACGACTCCCTCTTTGACAATATCAAGTTAGTGAGAGTCTCAGCAGCATAGGGGTGAAGGTCAGTCGGGACATCGTTCATTATGACACCAGGTTGCAGCCCCCTCATAGAGTAGGACGTGGAACCCTTGACATACTTGAACGTGTCCTTCTCCTGGTCACCAGACTTGAATTGGATCCTGCCAAAAACAACCCCATGCAGTTCAGGGGTCGGGTCCCATTTCATCTGCCTCTGCACAGCCAGATCAGCAAACGCTGACAGTGGGTATTGGCGCTTCATCAATGGCAACCCTATTCTTTGGTCATTTAACTTAACTACCAAAGGGTCTTCCAGACATATCGTCACGTCATCCTCGAATCATATACTGTCATCGAACAGGAAGTACAGCTTCTTCAAATGGCGTGTCCCTCCGAGCAAGAGCTTCTTATCATTAATCATCTACTTTAGAAAGGTTTTGTCCTGTTTAATTATGGCGATCGTCCATTTTGTAGGGTGGTTATGGCTGATCCTGGCCTGAACATTGCTGATCATGTTGGTTATGAGGCTCGTGCCGAGGACTTGGCAAGCAGAGCCGAAAGGGATCCCACCAAGCTCCGGGACAAACATGTTAACAACATGGACAGAAGAGAAATTTAGACTCAGAATCCGTAAGAAAAACTAAATGCTGGAGGAGTCTTATGCGCAAAAGGACTATGCGTGTGAAACCCAATTTTTGTGAATTAATATTAGTGCTATATTATTATTATATTAGTATTAATACTATAATTTTAGAGTGTGAAAAATTAATTTCGAAAATTAACAAGGATTTTTGGATTCGAACCCAGACCCGAGTCCGAACCCAGACCCGAGTCCGAACCCAGACCCGAGCCTGAACCCAGACCCAATTCTTTTCTAATTCTGATTTGTTTTAAAAAAATAATAATAAAAAATCCGTTGAGCTGATCCAAATTTGGAACGGCATACACGTTCTCACCCCTCTCCTATTCTTTCTCTTTCTACACTCCCTCACACTCACGTTCAATCCCCTCTCCTCTTTTCTCTCCACCCATTTTTTCCTCTCAACCACTACTCACCAAACCAACTTTCTCTTATAACTCCCACAAACAAACCCACCTCCCCACTACACATCATTTTCCTTCAGAGAACAATACACCCCATCGAGAGCAACTCTTCTCTTCCACTCTCTCACAGAACAACAACTCCCATCTCCTTTACTCCTTCCCAACTTTCCTTTTTCCCAAACCCATTCCTTCAGAACCCCTTTCCGAGAGCCTGACCCAACCCCGACGCCAACCTCCCGCGCGCCCGGCCTTCTGCGTGGACCCGAAGCTCCGCCCGACCTCCCCGGGCTCCTCCATCAGCGCCTTCCCGTGCTTTCCGGCGTTCCCCGCCGGCCCAAGCGACGCCGGCGTCGTGTCCTAGCCCGCGCGCCCTTCCCCGCACTGCCAGCCCCGGCCCGCCCGACTCCGGCCGGCCTTCCCGACCTCCCTGTGCTTCCCTGGCCAGCGCCCCTCTCCGACTCCCCGGCGCGACCCTCCAGCGTTTCCGGCTGTCCGTGTCCTGTTCGGTTGCCGCGAGCTTTCGCACTCTGCTGTTTTCGAACAGCGCTGTTCCGGATCTTCCCGACCAGCTGTTCGGATCTTTTTCTTTCTATTATTAATCATCTGAGAGCTCTAGCCGAGCAACCCGAGGTACAACCCCTGTCCCGTCTCATTTTCTACAGTCTGTGATGAGAATGGTCCCTGATTCCCCTTAGGAATTCGGTTTTAGCGACGTCGTGTTTTTCCGGAACCTTCGAAAATGTTCTGTTGATTATTTTAGATTTTCGGAACTTTTCGGGAATTGGTTTTCGGATATTTTGAGCTTTCCGGATTTTTCCGGTAGCGTTCTGTGACGTTTTGGTTGGATTCGGACTTCCGAAAATTATTTCGGGTCGTTCCGAATTTATCTGTGGATTGGTTGTGTTTATTATATATATATTTTGGGGATTCCCTGGTTTGGGATTTGCAGGAAAGAATATCGGCATATTTCCCAGTTTTTGGGTTGACCAAAAACAGAGGAGATGCTGCCGAATTTTTCCGTAAATTTCAGAATATTTTAAAAATGAATTTAAAATGAATTTCAGGATTTTATTTAATGTTTAGATTTTGGGCGACGACCGTATCGGTCAATGGGCCCCGGCTAAGTGCAAACGAAACCGGCTTCGCCCGGACGTTGAGGCATTAGCCTAGTTGAAGATTGGACCATATCTGAGACACTATAAATAATTATTTTATCTTTATTTTCTATCATTTAATTTTATTCATATTTAATTCATTTAAAGTTTAGGACTAACGGCAGTTTCTGTCTTATTTCAATTTATGTAAATAAATTGTAATGGGCATAAGCCCAGCTGGCTGTTGGTCTGTAACTGTATTTGGTAGCATAGATTTTAGTTATTGCTGATTTTGCGAGTTTTTGTATTAAACGAATAAATTTAATAAAAAGTATTTTCGTATAAAAATTAATAAGATTTTCTCACCTAAAATCTATCAGTTAAAGATCATGTATTTCTTACTAAATAAAGAAATTAGTTTTATATTTATAAATATAAAAATACCAAGTTTTAACCAATTAAACTGGCATCGACGAGTTTTCCAAATTCAAAATATAAAATGATCTTTTCCCTCGTATTGAAATCAACTCACTAATAATCGTGCTTTCGTGTTTTGTTTAATAAAGAATTAAAATTGGATTAGGACACAAATAGAGATTTCATCTAGCGTAGCTAGATTGGTAACCTGGAATCTGAGTCAATTTCTCGAATGTAGGAATTCGAGGAGGATTCTGAATTCCCGTCTCGAAGTCTTCATCCTCTCCAGTCAAGTCCATTTTTGAGGCAAGTATAGTTTGTGTTAGTTTTACAGTTATTTTAATAATCATTTTACTGCAAGTTTAAACCACGATGCAAACACGAAACTCTTCCTGAGAGTACTGACCGCAACTACTGTAACTGATTGGGGACTGGGGGAATAGAGTAATGTTTATGACCACATCCAACTGTAACTTAGGCCAGTTTAGCTTACCCCTCATACACACGGGGATAAGCCAAATCGTATCAATAGGATACAACTGTACATCCCAAGCCGGTCATATTCATTGCCTATTCAAATCACACTGTTTTACTGCTAGAAAACTGTTCAATTTCTAAACTGTTTAAAAGTGCATGATTCTATTATTCATTTTAACTGTTTTAAATTAGCATGAATTGTACTTTGCTTCCTCCTGACTGGAGATACATTTTTAGGGGACATTGAGGATGCTGAGATGTTAATAAGCAGCTACTACGACCCTGTCCTGTACCCAGTAGTGCTGCCAGAGTCCCCATTGGAGGACGTTGGGACTGAGGCCGTTGAACCGGCTGATAGATAGATTTTCTTTTTCAGCATTGTTGTTTATTTCCAATTCAGTTATTTATTTTCAGTACATTTTCCCAGTTGTATTTAACTTTCAAAGTTTAAAAAAATTTTATTTTCGAATTTGAGTTGTGACAAATATAGTTGTTGTTGTATGGTTACCTGCTAATGGAACAGCTTACTGCCGCCGTCTCAACAACGGTGCAGGCTGGGCATGATCCGGTTTGACCCAATTAATTGGGATCGGGTCGTGACATGTTTTTAGTGGTGGCCCATGCAGGTTCAAACAATAACTTAGGAAAATATACTTAGAAACAATTAGAACACTAGAACATTGATTTGTCACAACATAGGACCAAATTATATATAAATAAATATTTTTGTTTGATTATAGATTGGTAGGTTACCTTGCTTACGTGTGCATCCTAAACCTTCCAGAGAATGGCCATTGACAAGACCAATCCTGCTGGTAATGAGGTATCATCTCTGGATTATACCCCATCTCCTCAACCAAGTCCAGGGTTTATTCCCTCGCAGCTGATTGACCGTCCCCATAATGCATCCAGTGAAGTTTTTACTACACCGACGGATCCTACCTCTTCTCAAACTGAGCTACATTTCCTTGAGGAAGTACCCATTCCTGATGCTACACCAGTGCCAGCGAACACCTCCCAAATGGTTGTCCAACTTCAAGAAATCCTGGAGTCCCAGAAGGCTCAAGCTGAAGTCCAGCAGGAATAGATGGATATCACGAGAGAAGTCATGAAGAACGTCAATGATGTAGCCTTAGCTGTCTCCAACCAAGTTAGAGCGGAACCTCACCCTAGGAGGTATACCCCTGAATCTATATATTTGGGTCCCATCAAGTACTCTACTTTCCGACAGTCTTGTCGTAAGAGGCTATTGGCTTGTGAATACTGCAAGAGGCCTGGTCATCAGACCGTTAGTTGCCGCAAGAGATTGGGACAATGTTTGGCATGTGGATCCGCTGAACATCGGGTAAAGAACTGCCTCTTATCTCCCCATTATACCAGAGCACCTATCCCAGCAACACCTGCCATGTCGCAACCTAGGGATTCTCTTTCTATCGAGTAGACCTTGCCTCCTACACCCATTGCAGGAGGGCATGATGCAGACTCGAGGATCATAGAGGAAGATGAAGCAGTTGGAGACTGCTCATGCAAGAGCCAGAACCATGAAGATTAGTACCTAGGACTGCTGAATAGCATTTTCTATTGTTATAAGAAGTTGTAACAGGATATCCTTAGAATAATCATGAGAGTCTTGCTGTAATTCTCTTTCATGAATAAAATTCTTAGTTACACCTTTATGGTAGATGTTTTCCCTGATAGTTTTCCCGGATTACTCCAGACCTAGACATAGAGTTCACTATTGACCTAGTTCTCGGCTCTCCCCTATTTTTAAGGGATGCTACAGAGTCAACCTGAAGGAGGCCAAGGAGATGAAGGACCGGATCAATGAAGTTCTTGGATTTACCCAAGATGGAACTTCATCCTAGGGAGCGTCAGTCTTGTTAGTGCAGAAGAAGGACGGAACAGTACGGATGTGCATCTACTACCGGGCGCTGAACAATCAAGAACAAGTACCCTTTGCCCCGGATCGATGACCTATATAATCAATTGAGCAGAGCCAATGTGTTTTTGAAGATTGATCTTAGATCTGGCTACCATCAGATCAGGGTTAGGAAGGAAGATATTCCTAAGACGACATTCAACACCAAGTATGGGCAGTTTGAATTCTTGGTCATGCCGTTTGGACTGACGAATGCTCCTGCGGTGTTCATGAACCTAATGAACAAGGTTTTCCATGAATATCTAGATCAAATTGTTGTTGTCTTCATCGATGACATTCTGATCTATTCAAAGACGGAAGAGGAGCACGAAGAGCACCTCAGAAAAGTTCTGGAAACTTTGAGGAAGGAGAAGCTGTTTAGTAAGCCTTCCAAGTGTGAATTCTTTCTAGACAAGATGGATTTTCTTGGCCATGTTGTCACTGGAGAAGGAATTTCGGTGGATCCGAAGAAGATAGCCGCTGTTGAGAAGTGGTCCCAAGCTCAGTTGCTGAAATCAGGAGTTTTTGGACTTGGCTGGCTACTACCGAAAGTTCGTAAAAGATTTCTCCAAGATTGATGAACCAATGACAAAGCTTACCAGGAAGAACGAGGAATTCATATGGTCTGAAGCTTGCTAGTCAGCTTTTGAGAAACTGAAGAAGAGGCTTACAACGGCGCCGATACTTGCGCTACCCGCAGGTACCGGCGGTTTCTCAAACTATAGTGATGCTTCCGGTAAGGGACTGGGCTGCGTTCTTCAACAACACGGGAAAGTAATTGCCTATGCATCTAGACAATTATGGACTCATGAGAAGAAATACCCCATTCATGATTTGGAGCTTACAGCGGTGATATTTGCTTTGAAGCTATGGAAGCACTACCTGTATGGAGAGAGAGTGGAAATATTTACAGACCACAAAAGTCTGAAATATGTTTTCAATCAGAAGGAGTTGAACATGAGACAAAGACGATGGCTGGAGCTGATGAAGGATTTTGATATCAACCTGCAGTATCATCCGGGTAAGGCTAATGTTGTTGCAGATGCACTTAGTCGATACCCGATGGCAATGTTCTAGATCAAGGAGCGCCATTTGCTAGAGGACATGGAGAAGCTTGGATTGGAAATTGTACTGCCCGAGGAGGAGATAAAGAAACTTAGAAGAGAAGCCATCGTACGAGGAGCTGAATCATCATTGATGCAATTGCAAGTGCGTTCAAGTCTTATGGACAGAATCAAGGAGGCACAATTCCAAGACGAGATGCTTTGCAAACTCAGAGACCAAGTGCTGGCGGGAACACTTGAAGGATTCTCAATCGCCAGTGACGGAGCGCTGAAGAATGGTATGAGGCTTTGTGTACCAACTGGCGAACTGAGGAACGAGCTGATGCAAGAAGCGCACCAGTCGCAGTATTCCATACATCCTGGAGCCAACAAAATGTATCGGGATATGCGTACCATTGTTTGGTGGTTTGGAATGAAGAAAGACGTGGCCAGGTATATTACTAGATGTTTAATTGGTCACCCAGTGAAGGCCAGCAGACAGAGACCAGCAGGACTATTGCAGCCGCTTGACATTCCGGAATGGAAATGGGAGCACATAATAATGGATATTGTGTCGGGACTGCCTCGATCCCAAGGAGGGAAGGATGCCATTTGGGTTATCGTGGACCGACTGACGAAGTCAGCTCACTTTATCCTCTTCAAGGTTGGTCTATCCACCGAGAAGTGGGCAGCACTGTGCATGCGGCACATCTACCAGATTCATGAAGTTCTGGTAAGTATCATATCTGACAGAGATACCAGATTTACCTCTCACTTTTGGAAGAGTTTGCATGACAGTCTGGAAACACAACTGAAGTTTAGCGCTGCCTACCACCCCCAGACTGACGGGCAATCAGAGAGAACAATATAGACGTTAGAAGATATGCGGAGATCCTGCGTCTTGGAATTTGGAGGGTCTTGGAAAGACCATTTGCACTTGGTAGAATTCTCCTACAACAGCAACTACCAAGCTAGTATCGGTATGACACTGTTCGAGGCACTCTATGGACGTCGTTGCCGTACACCACTTGCATGGGACGACGTAGGAGAAAGAGTACTACTGGGCCCTGAGAAGGTGACCGATGCAGCAGAGAAGGTGAGAATGATCAGAGACAAGCTCAGGATTGCCCAAGACAGACAGGAGCATTGGCTTGATAGTAGTAGTCGACCGGTGAGGTTTAAAGAAGGAGATAGCATTTCTGTGAAGTTTTTTCTACCAGAGGAACAAACAGTTTCGACGGAGCTGGAAATTGAGGCCAGGTACATCAGGCCATTTGAAGTTTTAAGACGAGTTGGAAGTAGCGTACCGGTTAGCTCTACCAGCTAATCTTGAGAGTGTGCAACGTCTTATACGTATCACAGCTCAGACACTACATTCCGGATCCGAGTCACATATTGGATATTTCAGAGCTGAAGATTGGACTCAACCTTTCAGAGCCAGAGAAACCAGTTGCAAGTGTAGTCAGAGGTGAGAAGAAGATCAGAATTTGAGCCATCACGTAAACTCCTATTCCTTATCTTTTCGTTCTAAACTTGACTGATGCTGCTAAATTAGCCTAGTTTTGCAAGCTATCTTTTTATCAAGCTTGATCATGACGGTATTTTATTGGGTGCACCCACTAAAATATTGTCTAATCAGGACCGGTGCATGATGGTCTGATCAACCTCGTGTACTTTGGTTCGCTTTTGTATTTTCTACATGGATGATATCATAAATAAAACTTGTCCCTAAACCGTCTCATCCACGACTGCCTTGGAAATTCTTATTGTTGGACCTGAGTTACGGGTGTAGTACCCGTACCTGTTTGATTCTCCTACCTTGCCTTTAATTTCGAGGACGAAATTTTCTAAGGAGGAAAGATTATGAAACCCAATTTTTGTGAATTAATATTAGTGCTATATTATTATTATATTAGTATTAATACTATAATTTTAGAGTGTCAAAAATTAATTTTGAAAATTAACAAGGATTTTTGGATTCGAACCCAGACCCGAGTCCGAACCCAGACCCAAGCCTGAACCCAGACCCAATTCTTTTCTAATTCTGATTTATTTTAAAAAAATAAAAAAATAAAAAAAATCCGTTGAGCTGGTCCAAATTTGGACCGGCATACACGTTCTCACCCCTCCCCTATTCTTTCTCTTCCTACACTCCCTCACACTCACGTTCAATCCCCTCTCCTCTTTTCTCTCCACCCATTTTTTTCTCTCAACCACTACTCACCAAACCAACTTTCTCTTATAACTCCCACAAACAAACCCACCTCCCCACTACACGTCATTTTCCTTCAGAGAACAAAACACGCCATCGAGAGCAACTCTTCTCTCTCACTCTCTCACAGAACAACAACTCCCATCTCCTTTACTCCTTCCCAACTTTCCTTTTTCCCAAACCCATTCCTTCAGAACCCCTTCCCGAGAGCCCGACCCAACCCCGACACCAACCTCCCGCGCGCCCGGCCTTCCGCGTGGACCCGAAGCTCCGCCCGACCTCCCCGGGCTCCTCCGTCAGCGCCTCCCCGTGCTTCCCGGCGTTCCCCGCCGGCCCAAGCGACGCCGGCGCCGTGCCCTAGCCCGCGCGCCTTTCCCCGCGCGGCCAGCCCCGGCCCGCCCGACTCCGGTCGGCCGCCCCGACCTCCCTATGCTCCCCTGGCCAGCGCCCCTCTCCGACTCCCCGGCGCGACCCTCCAGCGTTTCCGGCTGTCCGTATCCTGTTCGGTTGCCGCGAGCTTTCGCACTCCGCTGTTTTCGAACAGCGATGTTCCGGATCTTCCCGACCTGCTGTTCGGATCTTTTTCTTTCTATTATTAATCATCTGAGAGCTCTAGCCGAGCAACCCGAGGTATAACCCCTGTCCCGTCTCATTTTCTACAGTCTGTGATGAGAATGGTCCCCGATTCCCCTTGGGAATTCGGTTTTAGCGACGTCGTGTTTTTCCGGAACCTTCGGAAAGGTTCTGTTGATTATTTTGGATTTTCGGAACTTTTTTGGGAATTGGTTGTCGGATATTTTGAGCTTTTTGTATTTTTCCGGTAGCGTTCTGTGACGTTTTGGTTGGATTTGGACTTCCGAAAATTATTTCGGGTCGTTCCGAATTTATCTGTGGATTGGTTGTGTTCATTATATATATATATTTTGGGGATTCCCTGGTTTGGGATTTGCAGGAAAGAATATCGGCATATTTCCCAGTTTTTGGGTTGACCAAAAATAGAGAAGATGCTGCCGGATTTTTCCGTAAATTCCAGAATATTTTAAAAATGAATTTAAAATGGAATTCGGGATTTTATTTAATGTTTAGATTTTGGGCGACGACCGTATCGGTCAATGGGCCCCGGCTAAGTGCAAACGAAACCGGCTTCGCCTGGACGTTGAGGTATTAGCCTAGTTGAAGATTGGACCATATCTGAGACTCTATAAATAATTATTTTATCTTTATTTTCTATCATTTAATTTTATTCATATTTAATTCATTTAAAGTTTAGGACTAACGACAGTTTCTGTCTTATTTTAATTTATGTAAATAAATTATAATGGGCATAAGCCCAGCTGGTTGTTAGTCTGTAACTGTATTTGGTAGCATAGATTTTAGTTATTGCTGATTTTGCGAGTTTTTGTATTAAACGAATAAATTTAATAAAAAATATTTTCGTATAAAAATTAATAAGATTTTCTCACCTAAAATCTATCAGTTAAAGATCATGTATTTCTCACTAAATAAAGAAATTAGTTTTATATTTATAAATATGAAAATACCAAGTTTTAACCAATTAAACTGGCATCGACGAGTTTTCCAAATTCAAAATATAAAATGATCTTTTCCCTCGTATTGAAATCAACTCACTAATAATCGTGCTTTCGTGTTTTGTTTAATAAAGAATTAAAATTGGATTAGGACACAAATAGAGATTTCATCTAGCGTAGCTAGTTTGGTAACCTGGAATCTGAGTCAATTTTTCGAATGTAGGAATTCGAGGACGATTCTGAATTCCCGTCTCGAAGTCTTCATCCTCTCCAGTCAAGTCCATTTTTGAGGCAAGTATAGTTTGTGTTAGTTTTACAGTTATTTTAATAATCGTTTTACTGCAAGTTTAAACCACGATGCAAACACGAAACTCTCCCTGAGAGTACTGACTGCAACTATTGTAACTGATTGGGGACTGGGGGAATAGAGTAATGTTTATGACCACATCCAACTGTAACTTAGGCCAGTTTAGCTTACCCCTCATACACACGGGGATAAGTCGAATCATATCAATAGGATACAACTGTACATCCCAAGCCGGTCATATTCATTGCCTATTCAAATCATACTGTTTTACTGCTAGAAAACTATTCAATTTCTAAACTGTTTAAAAGTGCATGATTCTATTATTCATTTTAACTGTTTTAAATTAGCATGAATTGTACTTTGCTCCCTCCTGACTGAAGATACATTTTTAGGGGACATTGAGGATGCTGAGCTGTTAATAAGCAGCTACTACAACCCTGTCCTGTACCCAGTAGTGCTGCCAGAGTCCCCATTGGAGGACGTTGGGACTGAGGCCGTTGAACCGGCTGATAGATAGATTTTTTTTTAGCATTGTTGTTTATTTCCAATTCAGTTATTTATTTTTAGTACATTTTCCCAGTTGTATTTAACTTTCAAAGTTTAATAAAATTTCATTTCCGAATTTGAGTTGTGACAAATATAGTTGTTGTTGTATGGTTACCTGCTAATGGAACAGCTTACTGTCGCCGTCTCAACAACGGTACAGGCTGGGCATGATCCGGTTCGACCTAATTAATTGGAATCGGGTCGTGACAATGCGCCCAAAAGGCTATGCACCCAAAGGGTTATGTGCCCAAAACAGCATGTGGGCGTATAACGTATAGCAACATTTGGGCGCATAACATGCAGCAGCATGTTGGCGCATAACATAGCAACATGTGGGCGCATGACACACCACAGTGTTGGCACATGCTTCTGTGGGTGCATATGAATGCTCACAGAAGCATGTTGCCTTGGGCACATGCGCCTAGGCAAAGGAAAAGTCTGAGCATCGCAAATTAACGCTCAAGACTTTATTTTGAGGCACAGCCTCACCCAGGATCGGGTCTTGGACTGGCGAGGATGCTGTCGCAGGAGGAGAGCCACTCGGTGCAGCCCCCTTGCCCTTCGCAGATCTCTTGGCGGCCTTGGGAGACATGGTTCGTGCAAAGAGGAGATGAAAAGTCTTTTTAAAAAGTCTAAGAGAAAAGAGAATAATGAAATTTCTCTCTTCAAGGCCTATTTATAGGCATGGGCCATATACTATGCACCCACTAGTCTTATGCGCCTATGCGCCCATAGCGTACTATGCGCCCACTACGGCTTATGCGCCCACGTGAAGACCTAGTCTCTTGCACATTATGCGACTACCATGTGCTGACATGGACAACACATGAAGGATGGAACTCTTCAAATTCTACCCCGATGAATATGTCAGTTCAGATTTTCAAGGAAGATCTCAACAACCATCTCTCTGACTGGCCAAACTCTATGCGCCCTAAGGGAGAGCAATGATATGTGCCCACCGTATCACGTGAAGACGGTCCATGTTTCTTTCAAAGTATTTCGAACTCGTTCAAGTATCGAAAACTTTGAAGGGGATCTTATAGAAGCATGAAAAATTTCAGCAGACTTGACAACCATGTGCCCAAGCCAATGAAGACATATGCGCCCAAGTGAACTAATATGCGCCCAAGTCACCAGTGAAGCCATATGTGCCCAAGTCACGAGTGAAGCCCTATGCGCCCAAGTCACCAAGGAAGCCCTATGCGCCCAAGACAAGCTCCTCCAGAAGGGGGGTATATAGCCCTATTTCAGGCTATACGCCCAAGATAGAACAGCCCCTTACTCGGTTAAACCCACGATCAATCGTGCACCGAAGCATATGGCCACGTCAGTCTCTACGAGCAGTCATGCACCGAAGCATGCGGCGACGTCAACACCACGACCAACCCACGATCTCGTATTCTGCATGCGCCTACACCCTATGCGCCCAAAGCAGGACTATGTACCCACATAAAAACTAGTGTATTTTCTCATGTGGGTGCATAACATCATTCCACCACAAGAATGACTATAAAAATGGGTCTCATACCGCTTCCAAACATAGAACGGAAAGCATTTTCAAGAGCCAAATTGCTGCACTTCTTGCCAGTGAGCCGAGAGTTAGCAATTTTTTTAGGTTTTCACCCACTTTTGTAATCGGAGTGTCAAAGGAGGAGCAACTATCGCTCGATCTCCATTTTCCCATTCCTCAGAATTTTTTTTGTACTCAGGGATCCTCAGCGTAGGATCTCTCAGGAGTACTCGATTTGTGGTGCCTTGCGCCAATAAAGAAAAGACAATGTTTCTTCTTATTTTTGTGTGTGTCCACACCAGGGTCGGGAACATTGCTATCAAATTGGACATGGTGAAAGCTTACGACAGGCTCGATTGGCAGTTCATGATCTGGGTCTTCAGAGCCTTCGATTTCTCGGAAGCCTGGATCAGTGTTGTTTGGCGATCGATCAACTACTCATGGTTCTCCATGGTGATCAACGGGCAAGCGGACGGCTTCTTCAAATCTAGTTGGGAAGTTAGGCAAGGAGACCCGCTTTCGTCAACTATTTTCATCATTGTCGCGGAAGCCCTGAGCAGAAACCTAAACTAGTTGCCGAGGACCCCACACTTCAAGCATTTCCATATGGTCCACGGGTGCCCCATCATCACTCACCTGGCTTACGCGGACGGTATCCTCATCTTCTCCTCCGGAGATATCGGGTCAGTGGAAGTAGTGCACAACGTGCTCCAAAGATACGCTCGCTACTCTGGCCAACGAGTCAATCCCAGAAAAAGTGTCATATATGTCCACCATAATGCTAACAGGGAGCACACTGCCACTCTCACCAACATCACCTCCTTCTCTGCCGCTTATCCTCCTTTCTCCTATCTAGGATGCCCGTTGGTCTACGACAAATCGAGCGCGGGCATTTTCGAAGAAATTATTGACAAAATTACGAAAAAACTTGAAGGTTGGAATAACGCAACCTTATCGCCACACGGCAAAATAGTACTGATTAACCATGTGCCCTCCACCATCCCTATTTATACCCTCGTGGTATGCTCCCCCCCGAAGATGGTCCTCTCGTCCATCGAGAATCTCTTTGCCAACTTCCTCGAGGGACACAATGAATCAAAAGACAAACACCACTGGGCCGGTTGGCGTTCCATGGCCAAGCCTACAGATGAGGGGGGTCTGGGATTCTCCCGACTGCATCACATTGTGGACGCTTTCTCCATAAAACTGTGGTAGAAGCTTCGCGTGAGCCGCAACCTCTGGGCATGCTTCAAGAAGGCCAGGTATTTCTAACACATCCATCCGGCTAGTGCTATTAGCATCAGCAGATCCTCGGCAGCTTGGAGACGCATTCTACATGGTCGCTCCCTCGCTGAACCAAAGATTCGCCTTCGGCTGGGCGCTAGCGAATCAGCGCTATTCCTTGAAAGGTAGATGGAAGATGATCTTATATCCTATGCCCCCCCCCGGCCGTACCGGCTACCAGTAAGATCAGAGAATTATGGAACAATGCTGGCAACTGGAATTGGCACAGAATCTGGGACTGGATCGGAGAAGAGGCCGCTAACACCCTCCGGAACTCCAGCCTGAAGATAGGCATGGATGACAACGCGCTCACGTGATCAAAGACCCCCAACGGCGTATTCACAATAGCATCTGCCAGAAGGATCGTTCGCAAACTCGGGCCTATCGTACCTATCTTGGGTCCTTTCTGTCACCCCTGTATACCAAAAAAATGGTCGTTTTTGGTATGGAGATCGGTATACAAGAAACTCCACACTGACGACATCCTTGCTACTATCGGTTTCAGTTTAGCGTCAGCTTGTCATTGCTGTACCGATTGTAATGTCCGTAGTTCGTATTACGAATATTGATATACGTGTACGTATTTTGACTCATATTGCATGTCTCATTATATGGTTATTTTGGCATTTGTTTTGCTTGGTTTGGTTCCGTATTGCATGTAGACCAATCCCACCTACCACTCTCTCTCTTCCATAAATCCACATAACTCTTCTTCTTCCTCACCATTACTCTCCACCTACCCAGAGAGAGAGAGAAAGAGCTTAGGCAAGTGCATCTTACTTAATGGAGGAATTCCATCTTTATTGTTTAATTGTCTTCCTCACGATATTCTAAGATAATTTAGTACTTAGCATTTTTAATTTTCATAGTTCATTTCATGTAGATCTAAGTTTTAGCATTTCGATCTTCATGGTTTAATCTACTGAGACTTGCTTGTTTTTGAGAATGGAGAGTTCCATGTAGTAGGGATTTCGATTTTACGTAAGTTTGGCTCTTAAATGGTGAGATTCGACCAAGTCTTGGCCGAGATGGAGTTCTTGAGACCCATGGCTGCATGACTCGACTGTAGGGAGGAGATGGGTCCCTTACGCACATGTCTTAACGTGCTCGCGTAGTGAGTCCTTTTTTGCACACGTTTTACGTGCTAGCGTAGTATTTTTCCCCTTTTACGCGCACATTTTACGTACTTGCGTAGCGTCCCCTTTACGCACACGCATTGCATGCCAGCGTGATCCTTCTATGCCGAGTTCACTTGAAGTCTACGCAGGGGCCCCTCGTACTCGCGTAGACTCTTGCTTGCGTAGACTCTCGCTCGCGTAGACTCTCGCTCGCGTAGAGTTTTACGTGCGTAGAGTTTCGCTTGGGTACTCGTGCGCGTAAAGGTCCACTTGCGTAGGGTGCTTGCTAGCGTAGAGTTCTCGCTCGCGTAGAAGCAGTCCTTCTTGCTCTTGCCAGCGTAAAGCCATTTTTACGCTTAGGGCCTTATAGCCTAGCGTAGTTTCATTCACGTAGAGGCTTGAGTCCTATGCGCACACGTTTGCTTTATTATTCTTGTACCTCTTGTCACAGACTTGATAACTTGAATTGATTGACATGACTGGACATATAATTGTACATGGCATGGTATGACAAGTAACTGACATAACATGACATGACATGGCTTGATAAAACATGACAAGTAAGCATGATGGAAACTATTGAATCCTGTTGCGACGGCTAGCATGACATGACAAGAATAAATAGCCTGGAAACCATGGATGATTGTGTTTGTACAAGTGAACCAATATTGTCTTACATCATGTCTAGGGCAGGGAACCCTGAATACCACGGTTAGGGGTACCTATTTAAAATGACTAAGGCTAATAATTAGAATAATCCAGTAGTCATAAAAAGATTTTCCAGCTACAGACAATCTCGTTATCTGGGTGCCCCATCATGGGATTTGTAGCCTGCCATCAAGTAGGGCACACTTCCAGCATACTGTCATATGTTGTACCCTTCAAGCTACTTAAGGGTACATGTGTTCTTTGGACAATGTAACCACATGAATTCAACCCCTAATTTCGATCTGGATAACCTGGATGGTCTGTAGGTCTTGTGGCTGTTGGAACATGTCCTTGCATCTTGGTAGTAACTAGGCCTGTGATAACCCTAGGTAGTTAAAGTATCAAGCAGTACTTATTGCTTGGCCGTGATTGATTGGATGGAGTCTAACTCAATCTAGTCTTGTCATGATCTTGTACAAAATTGTTGTATGACCTGATTGATTATGCTTTTCTTTATCTGTAAATAGTAGAAACTATGTTCCGTTCAGACGAAGGGTTGCAATCCCGGTTCTTGTTTGGTTTAAGGGTTGTAACTCGGTTATCTGAATAGTCCCATGGTTATCTCATCGAATATTGTCATGATTTTCTATATTTCCAGTCTTTTATTATATAATTATGTTTTGTGCTAATTGCTGGTTTTAGTTCTTAAGTGAAGCCTTATTTGTGGCACTTGCTCTTTCTGGGATCTGACCCAACTGGTTTTGTATGGCCAGATACCGGAGTAGCTCTAGAGGATCTTCCTACCTTCCAGCCAAATGGTGACCACCAGGCATAACCAAGGCAACGAGTGGGTTTCCTTTTGTTCTTCCACTTTATTGTAAAAAAATATATATTCTTTTGAGGCGTTTAGCCGGCGAGCACGTGTTAGCTCGTATTATACTTTACTTACTGTCTGCCTACGGGCTGTAACATGATTGATGAATCCTAGGGTTGATCATGTATGACTGCAACTCTTGCTAGTCTTCACATTTTGTACGACTAGCTTCATGATCATCTAAATATGTAATATATGGGACACCTTACTATTGTATATTTGATGCTCTATCATCTTGTAACTGCTATTTCTTGCATGAGATTGAGACAATAGGCTTGTTCATGACCATAAGAGACTGATGGCTTGTAGTTAAACTCTCATGTATCTAGACAGTCGTGACCGTATAGCGAGGTGGATTCCATTTCAATATACGTAGTTGGCTATGTATGACCCTGCTCTCCAGTATTCTGGTTCTGGGACATTACATGGTTTAAGTGGTATCCCATGTAGGTCTTGTGAATCAAGATATGTGAGGGTTTACCGAATAGATATCTCAATTAGCACTCTCCGTTGATCTCTGCTCGTATCCTCTGAATCCCTGAATTCTTGACCTGATCACCTACTTGTATCCTTGATCTATCCTGGTCCTTCCTTATTGTGTCCCATGTCATTTTTTTCAGCGATATTGCTCCTGGACCTGCCGATGAACCGGAAGAAGCTCAGCAAGCATCCCAACAACAAGAGGACCAAGCTTAGCACTCAGGAGCAGCCTCCCGAGTTATGCTTTCTGGAGGTCCGGAACTGCCAGTTTAGGCAGTCCAGCCTTCAAGACAGGATGAGGGAGTTTTGGTTGGACTTATCAGGAAGTTGCTTGCATCTCAAGATCGTCGGGGTGACACTCTGTACCAGATGGTACAAGATGCTATGATCAGAGGCGATCATCAAGGGAACCAGGCGGCCACAGGCTTCAAGCATTTGAACCCTCCCTTCTTCGATAGCAGTGAGGATGCGATTGCCTCAGATACTTGGCTGCAGGATACAGAAGTGATTCTAGATGCGGTGAAGATACCCGAGAATGAGAAGGTGGCGGTAGTACGCCTATAGTTATTGAATCTTGCCCGCAGCTGGTGGGCGACGCAGGCTATTGGATTAGTGGCACCTGTTGTGTGGACAGTATTTCGTGAGAGATTCCAGACCAAGTACTTCGATGTTGTAGCTCGGTATGATCTATAGACAAGGTTCACCAATCTAAAGCAGATGGGCAGGACGGTCGACGGATATGCGACCGAGTTTTCAAGACTGAGTCGGTTTTCTTCCACCTTGGTAGCGACCGAGTTCGACAGAGCCCAGCGATTCCAGCAGGAGCTCCATCTAGAGATTTTATTGGCAGTAGAGAAGTTTGAGCATTAGACTTTTGATGCAGTATTGAGAGCAGCCAGGAGGCACGAATATACCTCCCAGAGGATCGTGGACAGGACCGGATGTCGCAAGCGATCTCATGGCCATATGAATCAGTCTTCAGCACCAACCCCGGTAGCTAGGTCTTTGACAATTGGAACTCCGAGGCGGGCGGCCTCAGTGACGTCGGTTCAACATTCAACCCCGAAGAACCCTCAGTAGCAGAAGCACTCTTCTGCAGTAGGATGTTCACATTGTGGAAAGCCAAGACATGTCGTGGCAGACTGTCGCAGAGCACAGAGATTATGCTTGGTTTGTGGAGCACCGGACCACAGGGTTGGGAACTGCCCAAACAGGGGGAGTTTCTCTTCTTCGACCTTTTTTAGTCCTTCGGTGAGAGGACCAGCACTAGTCCAGCAGCAGCAACAGTTTCTAAGGCCCTTGCCGCCTCAGTCCCAAGCATTCCAGCAGCAAAACCCCCAGCAGTATGCATAAGCCCATACCCTGATTCAGAACAGACAGAGAGATTTTCAGCAGAGGGTACCCGCACCCACAGGACATGGTCAGGCAGTGGAGATGACCGTAGAAGAAGGATTGGCACCAGGTAAGGTAGTGGCAGGTACTATTCTCGTCAACTCCTCTCCAACATCAGCATTATTTGATTTTGGTGCATCACATTCATTCATGTCTGTACGATTCGCGACACAGATAGAACTGGAGTCTGAGTCATTATCAGTAAGACTCAATATACTTACTGTTAACGGTCTTGTGGGAGTAGATAGAGTATTTTCCTCGTATTGGATCGTGGTTAGCAGTAGAGAGTTTCCCGCTAGATTGATAGAGTTCCCAATGGCCGATTATGATGTGGTCTTAGGGATGGATTGGTTAAGGAACCAGTATGCTAGGATAGACTACCATGTTGGCATGGTTGTTTTTAGCATTCCAGGCAAGCCAGAGTTTTTCTTTTTCTGAGGCGAATTTGAACCTTCTCCTCCAGTATTGCGGATGGAAGTAGCAGTAGTACAGTTACCCCGGATAGTCGAGGAGTTTCCAAATATTTTCTCAGAAGAGCTTCCAGGAATGCCGCCAGAGCGAGAGATCGATTTTACTATCGACTTGATCCCAAGGATAGCCCCAGTGTCGGAGAGAGTCTACAGGATGGCACCGTCAGAGTTAGAGATATTGTACAAGATAATTGAAGAACTCAGGACCAAGGGATTTATTCGTGCAAGTGGATCGCCTTAGGGAGCCTCGATGCTTCATGTGAAAAAGAAGATAGATGACTTGTTTGATAGATGACTTGTTTGATCAACTCAAAAGGGCGGCAGTATTTTCGAAGATCAACTTGCGGTCAGGATATCATCAGATCAGAGTCAGAGAGCAGGACATCCCGAAGACAGCTTTTAGATCTAGATATGGGCATTGGGAGTTCTTTGTTATGCCATTTGGAGCAACCAATGCGCCAGCTGTATTCATGGCCCTCATGAATCGTATTTTTATGCTATACTTGGATCAGTTCGTGATTGTGTTTATAGATGACATCTTAGTATATAGTAAGAGTGAAGCGGAGCATGAGCAGCATCTCAGAATTGTCATCCAGATTCTCTGAGAGCACCAGTTGTACGCAAAGTTCAGTTAATACGAGTTCTGGCTCGATCGCATTTCGTACTTGGGTTATATTATTACCAGATGCGGGGTAGAAGTGGATCCCCAGAAGATAGTGGCCAATGAGACATGGCCAGTACCCAGCACAGTGGCGGAGGTTCACAGCTTCCTTGGATTGGCCGACAACTACCGACGATTCGTTTTGGACTTTGCTCAGATTTCTGCGCCAATGACCCAATTGACCCGTAAGGATATGCAATTTGTTTGGACGACAGAGTGTCGATAATCTTTTGAGAAGTTGAAGCGGGGCTTGATGATGGCTCCCATTCTTACGCTTCCAGATGGGACCAGAGGATTTTCAGTGTATTGTGATGCTTCGAGCAGAGGATTGGGATATATTTTAATGCAGCATAGGAAGGTAATTGCTTATGTATCACGTCAGCTTTATGATCATGAGAGGAATTACCCAACCTACGACTTGGAACTGGCAGCAGTAGTATTTGTACTTAAGCTTTGGAGACACTATCTTTACGGAGGTAGGATAGAGATTTTTCTCGACCACAAGAGCCTGAAGTATATGTTCACTCAGAAAGATCTTAACATGCGTCAGAGAAGGTGGCTAAAGCTACTTATGGATTATGATGTCAACCTGCAGTATCACCCAGGAAGGGCCAATGTAGTAGCAGATGCGTTGAGCAGGAGAGCCAAAGTTTATTTCCTCACAGCGTAGCCAGAGTTATTGGCAGACCTTCAGGAGATGGAAATCGAGGTGGTTCTTCCTACCAGTGTGACATTAATGGCTAGTCTACAAGTTCAGTCCATTATAGTCAAGAGGATCCGGATGGCGCAGTCAACAGTTTCCAAGCTTCAGCGACTCAGAGCAGAGTTTGAGGCAGGACGATGGCCAGAGTTATGCATTCATGAAGATGGTACACTTCGATATGGGAGGCATCTATGTGTACTTGGAGGTGATATCAGACAGGAAGTCATGGCAGAAGCTCACCGTTTGTAGTATTCCATTCATCTCGATGGTACGAAGATGTACTGTGATATCCGTCAGCACTTTTGATGGAATGGAATAAAGAGGAAGATAGCCCGGTTTATCTTTCGGTATTTGGTTTGCCAACAAGTTAAAGCTGAACATCAGAGAACAGTTGGACTTCTTCAGCCCTTGTCGATTCCAGAATGGAAGTGAGAGCATACAACCATGGATTTCGTGACTGGATTACCTAGGTCCCCGGTCGGTAGAGATGCTATTTGGGTTATTATAGACATGCTTACGAAGGTGGCTCACTTTCTTCCGTTCAAGTAGGTCAGTCGACGCTAGCAGAGATGTACCTCAGACAGATTGTTAGATTTCATGGTGTATCGGTCAGTATCACCTCGGACAGAGATTCAAGATTTACGTCGCACTTCTGGCGTAGTCTGCAAGAGAGTTTGGGAATTCACCTCCAGTTCAGCTCAGCTTATCATCCGTAGATAGATGGTCAGTCAGAGCATACCATACGAACCTTGGAAGATATGTTGAGATCTTATACACTCGACTTCGGTGGGTCGTAGGAGGATCACCTACACCTGGTGGAGTTCTCGTACAATAACAGTTTCCAAGCCAGTATCCAGATGGCACCGTTCGAGACACTGTATGGTAGGAAGTGAAGATCCCCGCTAGCATGGGACGATATTGGAGAAAGGTAGATGCTCGATCCGAAAATGATTACTCAGACATTTGAAGTGGTCAGATGAGTCAGAGATCATCTTTGAGTTGCACAAGAGCGCCAGCACCATTGGGCCGATTCTCATCGACATTCCCTTGAATTTTCTGTCGGTGATCATGTATTCCTCAGGATCTCACCTACCCATGGCATCATTCATTTTGGCATACAAAAAAAGCTTAGTCCTAGGTATATCGGATCATTCGACATTCTAGAGCGAGTAAGAGATGTGTCATATCGTCTCGCTCTCCCGCCGTCGTTGCATGAGGTGCATGATGCCTTCCATGTATCCCAATTATAACGGTATATCCCGGATCCGAGTCATGTCCTTGATCATTTGGAATTGGTTGTTGGTACCAACCTTTCATATGAGGAGAGACCCGTATTAATATTTGACCGAAGAGAGAAGATACTCAAGAACAAGACTATCAAGTTAGTCCGTGTTGCTTAGGGTCATCACTCTTTGGGTGAGTCAACGTAGGAGCGTGAAGATGATATTCGATCGCGATATCCTGACCTGTTTGACTCGTGAGGTATAATATCTTCCTTATGCCTCATGCCTTTGATTCTTTGCTTGCATGATTGATTGTTTGATTGATTGCTTAGTATAGCTCGCCCTTGCCTCTCTAGTCTTTTAATTAAATTCCGAGGACGAAATTCTTTTAAGGTGGGTAGACTTGAAACGTTCGTAGTTCGTATTGCGTATATTGGTATACGTGTACGTATTTTGACTCATATTGCATGTCTCATTGCATGGTTATTTTGGCATTTCTTTTGCTTGGTTCGGTTCGGTTTGCTAGGTTCGGCTTGGTTCAGTTTTACAAGTGGACCAACCCCACCTACCACTCTCTCTTCTATAAATCCTCATAACTCTTCTTCTTCCTCACCATTACTCTCCACCTACCCAGAGAGAGAGAGAGAGAGCTTAGGCAAGTGCATCTTGCTTCATAGAGGAACTCTATCTTTATTGTTCCATTGTCTTCCTCACGAGATTCTAAGACACTTTAGTACTTAGCATTTTTAATTTCCATGGTTCATTTTATGTAGATCTAAGTTTTAGCATTTCGATCTTCATGGTTTTGATCTACTGAGACTTGCTTGTTTCCCAGAATGGAGAGTTCCATGTAGTAGGGATTTCAATTTTATGGGAGTTTGGCTCTTGAATGGTGAGATTCCACCAAGTCTTAGCCGAGATGGAGTTCTTGAGACCTATGGCTGCATGACTCGGCTGTGGGGAGGAGATTAGTCCTTTACGCACACGTCTTAATGTGCTCATGTAGTGAGTCCTTTTACGCACACGTTTTACGTGCTAGTGTAGTATTTTTCCCCTTTTACGTACACGTTTTACGTTCTTGCGTATCGTCCCCTTTATGCACACGCATTGCATGCCAGCGTGATCCTTCTACACCGAGTTCACTTGAACTCTACGCAAGGGCCACTCGTGCTCGCGTAGACTCTTGCTTGCGTAGACTCTTGCTCGCGTAGAGTCTTGCGTGCGTAGAGTTTCGCTTGGGTACTCGCGCGCATAAAGTTCCACTTGTGTAGGGTGCTTGCTAGCGTAGAGTTCCCGCTCGCGTAGAAGCGGTCCTTCTTGCTCTTGCCAGCGTAAAGCCATTTTTATGCTTAGGGCCTCATAGCCTAGCGTAGTTTCATTTGCGTAGAGGCTTGAGCCCTATGCGCACCCTTATGCTTTATTGTTCTTGCACCTCTTGTCACGAACTTGATAACTTGAATTGATTGACATAACTGGACAAATAATTGTACATGGCATGGTATGACAAGTAACTGACATAACATGACATGACAAGACTTGACAAGACATGACAAGTAAGCATGATAGGAACTATTGAATGCTGTTGCAACGGCTAGTATGACATGACAAGAATAAATGGCCTGGACACCGTGGATGATTGTGTTTGTACAAATGAACCAGTATTGTCTTGCATCATGTCAAGGGCAGGGAACCCTGAATACCACGGTCAGGGGTACCTATTTAAACTGACTAAGGCTAATAACTAGAATAATCCAGTAGTCATAAAGAGATTTCCCAGCTACAGGAAATTTTGTTATCTGGGCGCCCCATCATGGGATTTGTAGCCTGCCGTCGAGTAGGGCACACTACCCGCACACTATCATGTGTTGCACCGTTCAAGCTACTTAAGGGTATATGTGTTCTTTGGACAACGTACCCACATGAATTCAATCTCTAATTTTGACCTGGATAACCTGGATGGTCTGCAGGGCTTATGGATGTTGGAACATCTTCTTGCATCTTGCTAGTAACTAGGCCTGTGATAACCCTAGCTAGTTAAAGTATTAAGCCATACTTATTGCTTGGCCGTGATTGATTGGATGGAGTCTAACTCAGTCTAGTCTTGTCCTGATCCTGTACAAGATTGTTGCATGACCTGATTGCTTGTGCTTTATTTTATCGATAAATGGTGGAAACCAAGTTCCGTTCAGACGAAGTGTTACAACCCCGGTCCTTGTTTGGTTTAAGGGTTGTAACTCGGTTATCTGAATAGTCCCATGGTTATCTCATCGTATATCGTCATGATTTTCAATATTTCCAGTCTTTTACTATATAATTATGTTTTGTGCTAATTGTTGGTTTTAGTTCTTAAGTAAAGCCGCCTTTGTGGCACTTTCTCTTTCTGGGATCTGATCCAGCTGGTTTTGTATGGTCAGATACCGGAGTAGCTCCAGAGGATCTTGTAAGCCCACTTCCCAAATTTTTAATTTTTTTAATTTTATTTGTTTATGATTAATTTTATGGTCGTTGTGAGTCATACCAAAGCTTGTAGGTGGACTATGACCATATTAAGGTTATATGACCTCTAAATAGCTTATATATGTATTATTTAGCTACTTTACATTTTTCTATAATTTTTGGATATTTTTAGGTATTTAATATTTAAGGTTTTATTATTTTTAAGGACTTTCAAGATTTACTGTTAGGTCATACGGGGGTATTTCTGGACCAAATATTTTTATTTCGTCTCTAAATGACTAAAAATATTTTCTAGAATATTTTAGAATTTTCTGGATTTTTTAGAATTTTTGGGAATTTTTATATAATTAAACCTATAGAAATAATATTTTATAGGCTTTGGGAATTTACTGTGAGGTCATACGATGATATTTTATGTTAAAATATTTTACGTAGATTCTAGACACTTAGAAATAATTTCTAGAATTTTCTAGAATTTTTCTGGATTTTTCTGCAATTTATTTTGATTTATTTGGACTTAAAATGATTTTTAAATGATTTTCTGAATTAAATAAATAATTACCCAATAATCCACCCGGGGGGGCCCACCTGTCGGCGCCCGCTACAGTAACCGCCTCTCTCTCTCCTATATATATGCGTTGTATATTCACAAACCTTAATTAATTATAGCCTCCTCCTTTTGGAGTTTGATCTCGGTGACTTCCCGACTTCCCGAGGCGATTGCCGTCAACTCGGACCTCATTTTTGTGTGCCGTTTTTTTATTGGAAGCGTATTGAGGTTGACAGCTTATAGACCGGTATCCTCTCATCCTCAGCTTGCGACTACGGTTTGTGCAAGGATTCAGGTTGACAGCTTGTAGACCGGCATCCTCTCATCCTCGGCTTGTGACTACGGTTTGTGCAAGGATTCAGGCAAGCAAAGTATTGCAATTATGTTTTAGTTCATTATAACATTTACTCTATAGTTTTCTTGTTTGATATATGTTGAGTCATTGCTTGATATTCCATTGAGACACGATTGTGACACTGTAGTTATCGTATCATTCTTAGTGTGTCATTGACCGTTATTGATTGTTAGAGAGTCGGGAGGGAAAATACTCGATAAATACGTGAACAAACCCAATTACCGTTACCGAATGATAGCTAAGTCATACACACCCACGTATGAGTTAGCCGTACCAATTACTGAATGATAACCATTGTATGATGTGCCGTATTAGCCCAGCCGTTCATGTATTAAAAGGTATTTCACACACACATAGTGGTTCCTATTTTTCCTTTATCTAGTCAATTATCTTGTTAGTTCATATCTTGCTAGTTTACATCTTGCCAGTTTATATCTTATTAGATCCCATCTTGCTAGTTCATATCTTGATCGTTCATACCTTGCTAGTACTAGTTCTTTATATACTCTTTGCCATCATCGTTTCTCGTTGTTCTAACTTATTTTGGACTAACAATATTAATTGCAATATGGTT
>JANAVB010010798.1:1440252-1522565 GCA_029216955.1 Iris pallida
TTAAATCTTCCAATCAGTCACATTATGAACCGCCTACGCCATTTAGCCCACTTAGCCCGTCAGCCTGCACGTAGCCACACAGCCGCATAGTACCGCAGCAGCGCATGCGCCCAACGCAAAGCAGCGCCGCAGCACTTGCACGCCACACAGCCGTGCAGCAGCTCAGTACCGCAGCAGTGCATGCTTACTGTAGGTCCTAAAAAATCAAGTTGCATCAATCAACAAAGTCAAGAAATCAAGAAACCCATCATTTTGATGAATTGCGCAGACAACAGATTGCGCAGCAATCCGATTGCGCACACTGCTTTGCGCAAACAACCGATTGCGCAAGCTGACGTGGCAGAAGTCATCATTACTAAATCAAATCAAATCTTTTCTGACAACTGACAGCACGAATAACAAGGAGTCTGTTCGTTTCTTGCGCCGCACAGTGCTCGAGGGCGGCTGACAGCTGGCAGCGCAAACCAATGCTGCGCAGTTTGAGTCTGCGCAAATCATGTATGCGCAATTCAACTCTGCGCACTCTATCAAATGTAACTGTTAAGTTACACGTGGCATTCATGCCATCAATTGTTCATTACGTGGCAACTGTTTATGTACGATCATGCGCATTTCTATCAAATTATGCCATGTGTCCACGATAGTCGGCCCACGA
This sequence comes from Iris pallida, assembly GCA_029216955.1. NCBI lineage: Eukaryota > Viridiplantae > Streptophyta > Magnoliopsida > Asparagales > Iridaceae > Iris > Iris pallida. The sequence goes on from JANAVB010010798.1 coordinate 1,440,908, forward strand.
TCCAGTAACTATCTGCGCAAATCAATGTTGCGCAAACCAATGCTGCGCAAATCATCATGCGCAGTCCAAAATAACTGAAAGTTAGTTATTTCCAGAACTCTATAAATAGAGTTTCAAGTCTTCATTCAGGGGGATCAAGATCGGGGATCAGAAATTAGAGAGTTCAGGAGTTCTTGCCAAAGTGCTGCTGCATTCTTCCGAGACTTTTGTCTTCAACTTCCGAGGCTTTCGCCTTCAGTTTTCTTGAGTTGTTTTCAACTTCAAAGGCTTCGTCTTCAAAGTTCACATCGTCCAAGGGATAAAGCAATCATCATCGAGATTGGATTCCTACAGTTGTAATTTTCCCAGAATTCTTGTAATCTTTATTACAGTTTGTATCAATAAAGTTCTATACTTTTGTTTTTGCAAACAAAATGGCGACTCTGCTGGGGACAACTTTCTCCTCCGACGAGGAAGTAGCAACTCAATGTGAAGTAGCGTCTATCGGGAAGACGCAGAAGACCCTGGTTGTCAAGGTCAATCAGACAGCCTACGAGGCAATGCTCAACTCCAAGACCATTCCCCGTACTGCAGCCACTTCTGCCAAGAGCAAAGTGCGCTCAGTTTGGGTCTCCAAGACTGCTGCACAATCTAGCAGTTTTGCCACCAAAGGTGCTGCACACTCTGTTGCACAATCTGCAGGCCAGTCTGCTGCGCAAACTGCTGTGTCAATTGCTGCACAGTCTGTCTCAGCAACTGCTGCACAATCTGTTGCAGTCAAGACTGCGCAATCCGTTGCAAATGTTGCGCAAGCTACTTCATATGCTGCCTTGTCAAAACAGAAGACTCCTATGACTCTGGCGCAATTGGCAGTGGCTTTTCCTGCGCAAAACAACGTTCCAGCAACTAAAGTGCATCCTAAGCACTCTAAAGCAAGGACTCCTACTTCTGTGACCAGAACCAATGCACTCTCCACTCATGCGTAAATCACTTCTGCGCAAACCAAGGGAAACAGCCCTTTTGCTAAATTCTCTCCTTCTCATAATCAAGAGAAAATATCTGATTCTCCTCTTAAACATCATGCTGTTCTAGCACAATCTACTGGGGGTAGTCCTTTGGCTATTCCTCCTCCTTCTCAGATCAAAGGAAAAGGCCCGTTGGTCTTTTCTCAAACTTCCTTGTCTCATGATTTGGAAGACAATAGAGGGAAATGCTCTTTAGTTATCCCTTCTTCTCAGAACAAAGGAAAAGGCTCTTTGGTCTTTTCTCAGTCTTCTTCGGTCTTTACTGAAGCAGATCAAATTGCACGTGTTTCAACACCCGTCAGTACAAGATCTCCTACGAACAAAGATTCTTTTTACCTTCATAACAAAAGAACTTGCACTGATCAAAGAGGTATTCTGCCTACTCCAGTAGCAGAATTCCAAGACCTCCCAACTTTCAAAATATCCCGTTCCAAACAAGGAAAACTGTTGGTGTCTCAAACAGAAACCCCTGGGGGTGAATTTGCAGACCTACGAACATATCTTAACAGGCCAACTTCAGCAAAACGTAAACAGCCAATGCTGAAGGTTAAGCCTCAAAGACAAATCTCCAAGAACATAAATTCTGATACTTATGCCAATGAGATGAGTACTTCCTTGTATACACAGGGGACAAAACATTTGAAGAATCAGAATCATGTTCCAAATATTGTTAAAGAACATATTCCTCGAACTTTTCCCCGTTCCGGCATGGTTTCTGATCTTCGAGAACATCTCAGACAAAAACGGGATAATGTCTCAACTCCTTCAAATCAACCATCTGATCATCATTGCAATCATAAAGTCATCATCCAATGTTGTTGTCAAACAACAAAGCGATCTGTCTTCGATCGTCTGATTTTTGCTAAAACAGAACCAATGTCAGAAGAAGACGAAGTGTTGTACGCTTCTGTCAATATGGCTTCCCGAGACACCGGGGGTAGAAAGTGCTCCAAACATGGTAAGCCTCGCAGACCAAGCCAACGATATTTGGATTTACTCCAAGAATCCTCTGAAGGAGTATTTCAACATACTCGTTCCCACAGCCGAGACACAATCGGTCAAAGGAATCTTCCCCAAGGTCCTTCAGCTTATCTTCCTACTTTTCAGTCAGGAGATGAATCTTTCTCTGATTATGATGCATATAGTGAAAGCTCTGAACAAACAGTTTCGTCTACTGTGCCTAGAGAAGTGACGGCATATGTTGTTACTGATGATCCAGATGCTTCAACTTCTGTAAACCAAGAACAGCGGATTGTTGCATTGGAGGACAAATTGAAAACCATGGCTGAAATGGTCGCCAGTATGCATTCTATCATTATGGCACAACATGCTACTCCACCAACTGTACCGGCTGCTATAAACCCTGAAATCATAGCTTCATCGGTGCCTGTCAATACTGGGCTGGGGGTAGTACTTCCTCAGATGCCTCCTGTGCAAGTACAAGTTCAAAATACACCCAGTCAATCAGGTGCTGGGGGTAGTGCTTATAATGCTGTCCCTCCTCCTACCACGGCTCCTTCCTCTTCATCTGAAGATGCTAATGAAGTAGTCAAGCTTTTACGAACTCAGTTTGAAGCTTTCAAAGAGAAAGACAACCTGCAAAGGTTGGGAATCAAACAGCCATATCCCGTCGAATGGAAAGAAGTTCCATTTCCTCCCAAATACAAGATTCCAACAATCGCTCTCTTTGATGGTAGTACCTCACCAAGTCAATTCATCAATCACTTCGAGGTAATGACTGTTCAACTTCAACCAAGCGACGCTCTTCTTACCAGAGTGTTCGTCGGTTGTTTAGCCGGCGTAGCATATGACTGGTACAGAAGTTTGCCCGATGGTTGTATCACTTCTTTCTCAGGTCTCAAGCAAATCTTTCTAGAACGATTCTATGAGGGATTCAATGACATGACTATGTCAGCCCTAAATAAAATCAAACAGAAACATAACGAGACTGCAGAGAGTTTCATTGAACGTTTTCGCCGAGAAGCCCTGAAAATGCCTCCAGGGACTCCTGCTGCTGTTACTATAGATACTTGTAAGGCAAATCTCTTGCCTATTATCAGTATGTGGACAGGCTCAATTCAGTTTCAAGACTGGCCATCCTTCATTGTTAATGCCAAAGCAGCTGAAGTAAGTGCTGATAAATTCAAACAGTTGGGGGTACAAATGTCTAACCCCGATCGGGATGAACATCAAGCGTCAAGTGGTGGAAATCGCCAAAACAACCGCAAGAACAAAGAGACTCTGAACATTAATCTGAAAAGCAAAGAGTCTTTGGCTGTCAACGTAGCTCAGCCTACGTCCACTTCCACTCCTTCTGCACCACAACCGAGGGAACCTCGTCCTAAGGTAGAGTATTCTTTTGACGAGAATGACACGGCAAGTATCTTCGATTGTTTACTCAAAAGAAATAAGATCCAGCTCCCAGACCCGAAAAAACCTGATGAAGTCGGTAAGACCGATCATCCTAAGTATTGTGTTTACCACCGATTCATTGGACATCCTACTAGAGCATGTTATGTGCTCAAGGGCAAGATTCAAGAGCTTGTTAATGCTGGAGTTGTTACTCTGCAACAAGATGAAAAGACTGTCACCGCCAATATGGTTTCAGTTCAGTTCGGTAACTTTCCCCCGCAGATGATACAGCATGGTGTCATTCCTATTCCGAAAACTACTCTTGAGATTGAAAATATTCCTTCTCCACCAAATGAAGGTCTCGTTCCTTTGTCTCTAAACAATGGTGAGGTTATGTGGATTCACCCCGATCTTACTTCAGAGTTCGAGGATTCTTCTTCTTCCAAGAAGAAAAGTCGCTCCAAAGGCAAGACGAAGATTTGCAACATGGTACCTTTTGATCCCATAGTTGACGAAGAAATTCTATTAGGCACCAGATCAGGAAAGCCCTATTTGAAGGATTACCCTGAAACTCAAGAGAATCCTACTTCTTCTCCTGAACCTACCTCAGCACAACCTGCTCTAGTTGAAGAGAATCCTGCTACACCTTCACCAGTTGTGATTCCTATTCCTCCCAAGCCAGTGACTGCTGATAAAGGCAAACAACAAATCCGCTTTGATAAACCTTTGAAGAAATCGTCTCCTACAGGACTTGAGAAGCCTTACAACTTCGATATATTGGCTCAATTAGCCAATACCCCAGCAAAGTTGTCTATCTTTGAACTCTTGCGTCTTTCCAAAGAGACTCGAGAAACCCTCAGCGAAGCTCTTATGCAAGCAGAAGCTTGTCTAACCTTCCTCAAAAAGCCCGAAGCAGAATCAGTCTCTTGTAATAGTGTTCAGGAATTCATTTCGAACATAACTTTTACGCAAGATGACATGTTAATGGAAGACAACAGGCATGACCGTCCTCTTTACTATACAGGATATGTCGATTCGATGAAAGTCGATCGTATTCTGATAGATCCAGGGTCTGCTCTTAGTATCATGCCGAAGACAATGCTCGATGCTTTGAAAATTCCTGTGCATAGTCTCTCCACTACAATCACTACCATCCTTGGATTTAATCAAGGAAGGAGTGAACCTTTGGGCAAAATTTGCCTAAAACTTCAAATTGGCAATCTTCGCACAAAAGTTACATTCTACATTATTGACAATTTTGGTTGTTCTTACAACGCTCTATTGGGGAGACCATTCTTACACGAGCACAATGTTGTTCCATCAACCCTTCATCAATGTTTCAACTATGTTGATGACAAAGGCGTTGTTCGTAAAGAGGTTGCAGATCTTTATCCCTTCAAAGGTGTTGAAGCATACTGCAACGACGCTCGGATGTATAAGGATGAATTCATGAAAATCGTGTTAGCATTAGACACTGAAGAAGAACAAGAAGCGACGCCTAAAGACACTCTTATCATACCTGTCAAAGGGCGAGTTTCACATCCTCAGTCTTCTAAACCATTGGCTATTCACTTGCCAGTACAAAAGAAGTCAGTTGATGCTGATCAAGATCAAAGGGAGCTCACCTCTTCTGAGCCACTTGTTATCGATTTACGTCGTAACAAGGACAAAAAGCAGCTCACTTCTTCTGAGTCAATTGTTGTTGATCTCACTCACAACAAAGAAAAAAAGGAGCTCATTTCCTCTGAGCCACTTATTATCGATCTCCGTCGTAACAAGCCTCCCTCACGTTCTTCTTCTCCACCTCTTGTAATTAACCTGACCAAGCCTGTTAAGGCCAAAGGTCCTGTTGTAAATACTAATGTACAAATCAATGAAAAAGCACCTATTTTCCAGTATACTGATGTTATTTATCATACTAACTACTATTTAGATATGTTAGATAGCTTCCAATCAATTACAATGGGAGTTGTGCAATCTCTTCATACAGAAGTCTTACTCGAACACTCAGATGATTCATATTTTGTTGTCTCTTCTCGAAAGAGAGGTGAAAGTCCAATAATTTTTATTAAAGGACCAGAACAAAAATTCAGTTATACGGATGACAGTAAACTTAACGACACGGGGCGTATCCAACTTCATCGTTATAGTCAACAATCAAAAGACATCATTCGGAAAATGGGTTATGATTTCAAAAGTGGCTTCAATTACGGTAAGGGTAGACGAACTCCTATCCGTACAACTGTTCCGAAAGGAAAGTCAGACATGTACTATAGCAGGACTAAGAGAGGTCTCGGATATGCTTCTCCTCCATTATTATCCCCAGCAGTTTCCGACTCCGACAGTGAAGAACGCTCTAACTCATCTGATTCCAGATCTTGGGATTCTGATACTAGCATTGGTGAAGTCCATAGGTTGGTTGTATCATCTAACATGGTCTCCGTTGAACTTCCAGAAGGCTATGACGAAGAGGTGGAAGAAAATCCTGAAACAGATCCTTGGGCTCAGCATATGGACAATCAGTGGGTACTTCGCTTTGAACAACGTGAACCACCTACTGAAGATCAATTAGTTCAAGTTGATGTAGGAGAAAGCAGCTCGCCTCGTCCAATCTTTATCAGCAAAAATCTTCCAGAGACAGACAAGGAAGAGTTGATTCTTCTTATTAAAGAATATATTGATGTCTTTGCCTGGAGTTATGAAGACATGCCGGGTTTAGATCCCAAGATTGCTACACATAAACTGAACATTTTGCCTAACGCAAAACCTGTTAAGCAGCAACAGCGACGCTTCAAACCAGAAATGATGGATGCGATCGATGATGAAGTCAAAAAGCTCATTGCTTGTGGCTTCATTCGAGAAGAACAACATCCTGATTGGGTAGCCAATGTCGTCCCAGTTCTTAAGAAAACTGGCAAAGTTCGAGTCTGTATTGACTTCCGGGATCTTAATGAAGCATGTCCAAAAGATGAATTTCCTCTTCCTATTACGGACGTCATGATCGACAATACCTGTGGGTTTGAACGAATATCTTTTATGGATGGATTCTCTGGATACAATCAAATCAAGATGCATCCTGAAGATGAAAAGCATACTTCTTTCCGCACTCCTCGTGGTGTTTATTGCTATACGGTGATGCCATTTGGTCTTAAGAATGCTGGTGCAACTTACCAACGTGCTATGAGTACTATTTTTAAAGATCATCTTCGCAAAACTGTTGAATGCTATGTTGACGATATTGCTGTCAAAAGTCGTCTAAAGGAAGATCACCTCCAAGACCTGAGAACTATCTTCAATCTCATGCGCCAACATCAACTCAAAATGAATCCCACCAAGTCGTTCTTGGGTGTCTCTAGTGGCAAATTTCTCGGCTTCGTCATTACCTCTAAGGGTATACACGTAGATCCCGAGAAGATCAAAGCCATTCAAGAGATGTGTCCTCCACGCAACTTAAAAGAGCTACGAGGATTCCAAGGTCGACTTGCATACATCAGGCGATTCATTTCGAACTTGTCTGGACGTTGCAGACCATTCACTCAACTAATGAAGAAAGGTGTATCTTTCGTTTGGACTGAAGAATGTCAACAAGCATTCGATGATATCAAGCGATATCTCATGAACCCACCAGTCTTGGTGCCACCTATTTCTGGTATTCCGTTCTTAATGTATGTCCGTGCTATGGATCATTCATTGGGTGCTTTACTTGCCCAAAAGAACAAAGAAGGTCACGAACAGGCCATTTATTATCTTAGCCGTACTATGATTGGTGCTGAACACCGTTATAGTCCAGTTGAAAAAGAATGCTTGGCTCTCATGTTTGCTGTACAAAAGACGAGGCATTATATCATTGGTCAAACTATTCATGTTATATCTCGAGTTAATCCTCTTCGGGTACTTATGAAGAAACCAAGTACACTTAATTCTCGGTTGGCTACATGGGCAATCCTGCTAGCTCAATATGACATGGTGTATGTTCCACAGAAGTCTGTCAAAGGTCAAGCACTGGCGGACTTTTTAGCGGCTCATCCTGTACCTGAGACATCTAAGCTCTATGACGAAATTCCAGATGAAACATTGGAAGTTAATATGATTTCTGAAGAATTTCCAACCTGGCGTTTATTCTTCGACGGTACATCAAGGATCGGACCAAATGGTGCTGTTGTGGCAGGTGTTGGAGTGGTCCTCGTTTCTCCAGATGGATCAACTATCCAAAGAGCCTACTCTCTAGATGAACCTTGTTCTAACAATGTAGCAGAGTATAATGCTCTACTTATTGGCCTTCAGTTAGCTAAACAACTGAATGTTGAATATCTTGAAGTATACGGTGATTCTAAACTGGTTGTTAATCAGGTTAGAGGAACCTATGAAGTTCGTCATCAAGACTTAGTGTCTTATCATGAAGCGGCAATCAATTTAGCTATATCATTCAAAGATTTCTTCATTGACTATGTGCGGCGAGCTTGCAATACTGAAGCAGACGCTTTAGCCAATCTTGCAGCTGTCTTAGCTATCCCTATTAAAAGACAGCAGGTGGTAGTTATCTCCAACCGAGAACTGTTCTGTATTGAAAGTAATCGTAATATTGAATTCAGCAATTTTGCTGAAGTTAATGTTATCGATAATGACTGGAGAACTCCTTTTATCGACTTCGTGGTACATGACATACTCCCCGAAGATCCTAAGGAGGCTACAAGCGTTCGTCGACGATCTCTCCGATTCTATTATAATCAAACTACTAAAACTCTCTATCGGCGAACTTATGACGGTCTTCTTTTACGCTGTCTCGCTGGTGATGAAGCTAAGCAAGTACTGCGTGAAGCTCATGACGGTGTATGTGGAGCACATCAGCCTGGTCCTAAGCTACAAGATCGCATTAGACGTATGGGTTACTACTGGCCCTCTATGGTATCGGATGCCATAGAGTATGCAAGGAAATGTCGAGCTTGTCAAATCCATGCAGACTTCATTCATCAACCATCAGAATTCTTACACCCGACGGCTGCTTCCTGGCCTTTTGAAGCTTGGGGTATGGACATCATAGGGCCTATTAACCCTCCTTCTTCTAGAGGACATCGGTTCATATTGGCAATAACTGATTACTTCTCCAAGTGGGCTGAAGCTATACCACTGACTGAGGTTAAGACTAGCAATGTCATCAACTTCGTTAAACACCACGTCATATATAGATTTGGTGTACCCCGAAGAATCATCCATGACAATGGACCTCAGTTCATCAGTCAGAAGTTCACTAGATTCTGTGATGATCACCGGATTAATAATATCGCTTCGACAGCATACAATCCTGCCGCTAATGGTTTAGCTGAAGCTTTTAACAAAACCATCATTAAACTCCTCAAGAAGTTTGTATCTACTAACAAACGGAACTGGAGCGAGAAACTTGGCGAATGTCTTTGGGCTTATAGAACTACAGTCCGCAATCCCACAGGCTTTACACCTTTCTCTTTGGTGTATGGTTGTGAAGCTGTTTTTCCTTTAGAGCTGCAAATTCCTTCTTTAAGGATCGCTATTGCCAATGAGCTTACCACAGAAAATAATGATCTTCTTCGGCTTCAAGAGTTAGAAGCGTTGGATGAGAAGCGATTAATGGCTCAACAGCATATTGAGCTATATCAAGCCCGCATCTCAAAGACTTTCAATCGCAAAGTTAAAGTCAGAGCATTTCAACAAGGAGAACTTGTTCTAGCAGTCAGACGTCCTATGACTATGACTCATATGAGCAAAGGGAAATTCGATGCGAAATGGGAAGGTCCCTATGTTGTAAGCAAAGTCTTTTCAAATGGAGCTTATCAACTTTCAGAGCTTGATGGTCGAATTGCCATGATGCCTATCAATGGCAAATTTCTTAAGAAGTATTTTGTATAAATATAAATGCTTGTAAAATCGTCAAACAGGATCAAGTTCATAAATAAAATGCAAATTTTATTTCATTAAATGATAGTACATAATATTAAAGGTCATTATCATCTTTCTTTACATTGGGACGAGGGCCACTGCCGTCCTTTTCGAAGACATGATCAGCAAAAGAGCTAAAAACCTCCTTGCTGGAACCCACGAGGAATTTGCAGGCGGCCATCCTCATGGCTTCTTCTTCTTCAGTCCTTCCTGGTTCGAGCAGGAAGTCCAAGATATCCCGTGGCGGCTGGGGCGCAGACGGACCTTCGCCCGCTTCTGCCTCCTTCGGCTGGATTGGATCGGCAGGGCGCTCTTCAGTGCTCTTCTCAACCTTCGGGGCGATCTCGGCCTTCTTAGATGCTTCTCCGGACGACATTTTTATGTTAAAAAGCAGAAGTGTTCATTCCTGTTAGATTTCTGCTATATTTATAGACAGAAGTTCTTCAAATAACGAAGTGACGGTTCATCCGTTCATTTATCACATTCATCAGACGGTTCATCCGTTCATTAATGCCTGACGGTTTATCCGTTCATTTATCACATTCATCAGACGGTTCATCCGTTCATTAATACCCGACGGTTCATCCGTTCATTTATCATATTCATTTGACGGGTTCATCCGTTCATTTATCATATTCAACCGACGGTTCATCCGTTCATTACTATCACCTGACGGTTCACCCGTTCATTTCACCTGATGGTTTATCCATTCATTTCCATTTAATGGCTTACCCATTCATCACCATTTGACGGTTCACCCGTTCATTGTCATTCATCATTTGACGGTCTTCCCGTTCATTCATTTCACAAACATTGACGGTTCATCATCGTTCATTATCTATATCAGCAACTGGTTGTTTTCGACTAAGTTGTCAAGTCGAAGTAATAATATTCAATATATTCTGCCATGTCCATATTACTTCTGAGCAGATATAATGAATATAATTATTTTCTACAAAATTATCAAAAAAATATATCATGTCTTGCACCTCTGAATATATTTTCTATCTCTATTATTTTTATCTAATAAGATATGCAATAAATAATGGAGCCACAACAAAAACAATGTCTTTTATTTATGGAAATATGAGACATTACAAAAATGCTTCCATAGCAGCAAAAACAAAGATAAAAAAAAAAAGTTCTAATCAAGAAGGAGGAATAATTAAATTGTCGATTTGCTGCTTCAATGTCCGCAGCTCTTCTTCATGTGTTGATTCTACTATTTTTCTTGCTTCCTCCATCCCATTTTCTTCATCAAAGATAGGCATATCTACTATCCTGCGGGTAATTTCAGCACTATGAGTCTCATCATACTCATTTTTCTCCTGAATTAGGGTATTGAGTTGTTCAATCATAAATTGTTGATTGGCAGTTTCTTCTTCAAATTCCTTCTGAAGGCGAATAATTTCCGCTTTCAATTCAGCAAGCCTCTGTCCTTTGTTCTCAGCTGCCAAAGTAACTGATTCTATCTTTGAGTTGAATTCAGCTGACTTTGCAGAATGAGCTTCTAAAAGGTTCTGAAGGTTTATCCTTTCCATATCAGCTTCTTGGGCTAGTCGTTCATATTCAGCTTGCACCAGAGAGTCTATATTCTTCTTCTTGAGCTCTTTATATTTCCTTATGGATACTTCCAACTCATCTAATATATGTTCAAGAAGAACGGCTTGGGCTTCGTCTCCTTGGCCTCTTATGGCTTTTATCAGGAAAGAAGTGGGGTCCCTAACCATAATGAAGTTAGCTCCTTCCTTCTCTATCATTTTACGGACAAGAGATCCCAATGACTCAAAGAAACATCTGGTAAAAGATTGGACAACTTGCTGATTGATGGCTATGGTTCCAGGAGTCGAAGCTACCCCTGTTGAGGATGGAGTATTCGGTTGCTCAAACCTTTGCTGCTGAATGATGGGCTCTTTAAATAAAGGAGCCAAAGTAGAGCTGGTTGCTCCTCCTGCTTGTTCTTCTGCAAAAAGTAAAATTATTATTTTACTAATTTGCCAATAAATAAAAAGATCAAATAAAAACAGTCTTACCTTGATTTGATCTATCAACAACTGCATCTCCTGCTGGAATAGACTCCCGTTGAAAGGAAGTAGCTTCAATTGCGACAGCTTGGCTGCTGCCCGCTTCAGAGCCGCAAGATAAGTGATGGCTACTACTAACAACCACCGTCGGAATAGGCACCATTGCCAGGTCCATCGGAGGTGTTGGTAGAGTATCAAGATCTGCAAGAACTACAAATGAAGATATTAGATATCAATCTATTTTAAAGAAAGAAGATTGTTAAATCTCGTTTTATATACCTTGGGGTTCGGTGGCGGGATTTTCTTGCTGAACATCTTCACCAGCCGCTTCTTCAGGAGATAGTTCTATCTCGATGTCTTCATCTGGGTTAACAACCTTTTCTACGGACGCCTCTACTTCAATATCCTTTTTAGGATCAGAAGCATCATCGGCGGTATCAAGAGATATGTGTTCTTCGTTGTCCCCTTCAGGATTCTGTATATACTCATCAACATTTCCAGATGAAGAGCTTTCTTCTTCCTCATCTTCTTCTTCTTCTTGGGCTGCATTCCCACTGTCAGTTGCGGTTAGATCCTCCTGCAGGCTATAACAATCAGCCAAAGCTGCTATCATTTCATGCTCTTCTTCTTCACGAAGAGTCTTAGGAGTAGGAGGAAGCTGAGTTGTTTCCGCGACGGGTGAAAGAGGTTGTGTAATATTTTGCTCATCTTCAATGATGTTTTCTCTGAATGTTTCAACTTCAGTTCTGGGGTCAAGATCTCCCCTCTGTTCAGTTTCTTCAAGGGTTTTACTCCCTGATTCAGAAACAGGGGTGGGAGATGGCATTATAAATCCTGCTGCAGCATCTACTGAAGTCAGGAGTTGTTTGGAAGAAGAGGCTTCTAAATTTCTTCTGGTAACCAACTTCTTTTTCTTTCTGTGTAGAGGTCTATCGGGACTCTCTACATTTATTGGTGCTATTTGCTTCTGTACAGAAGTTGGTGTTGTAGCAACTTCCTGAGTTGTCTCGGCTAGCTGCCGAGATTGGGATCTTGTAGTCACTTTGTCAGAAGAATGCTCCAAGACCAATTTCTTCTTTGCTGCAGGAGCAGGAGGCTCCTCTCTTCTTCTTTTCTTGGCAGGAGACTTTCCCACTCTTAGAGAGATCCGCATTGCTGCGTTTATCTCTTGTTGGAACATCATTTCTCTTGAAGTTTCTAAGGGTTCATCCGCCGGTTCGTTTGCCTCATCATTGGCAGGGATTGATAAAGCTATCCTCCCTTTCCTCAATCTTATCGCAGAAGCAAAACTATCGGCGAGGTTAAAGTTCTCGGCAAAAGTATTTGCAGATGTGTAGAATACCGAGTATGTAAAGAGCATCCGAGGCCCTTGAGGAGTGCTCTTTGGTGGCATAGAGAAGGTAGCCTTTGTGTCACGGGCATTGTAGTAGGCCCAAGCTCGGGCCCCGTCAATCAAGAAGCCCTTGCCCTGAAGGCAGGTGATTGCGTTCCCTACGTGGAACTGATCATACCCAAATTGTCTAGCAAAACGGCTAGGGAGATATGGTTCCAAAAAGCATTCTTCTTCAAAGCGGTATACTAAATGAGATGGTCGAATTGTCTTCAACCATTCAAAGGCCACACGGTTTAAGGGCTGCAGTTTTGAATCTACCATGTTGGGTGGCATTTGGTCATGACCGGCCGGGAGAGGGGCGCAACAGAAGTTCCATCCTCTGTTCAAATTTAAAACAAATCTGCACTCACTCAGAGAGGTGTACTTCCATTTACCCTGAGAATATCTGCGCAAGAAGCTGCCATCTACTGGTCCCATACCAGGGTCCATTAAAGTTGGATAGTGGAGGAGTAACCATCCAAAGAGATAAGTGTACGGCATTTCGAGACGGGGGAATTCTTTCTCTCCCTTTGCCTTTAGCATCGAGTCAACATACAAGCGAAGACTCGCATTCAATCTGCAGGTCATTGCCGATAACAAGTCAACCTTATAACCGAAGACTAGCTTGACGGCAGCAAAAAGTACACCACGATGAAAACGGTCCACTGCACTAGATCCCGGGACCACGAATCGTCTGAGCCAGTGTGTCAGAAACCCTGCTAACTGGGCTTCTTTGGACATGGGTCTGTAACCCATTCTCAAAAAACTTTCCAAAATGTCACCTTTCTTTAAAGGTGGACATTGATAATCATCCTTCATTTCCTTATCATAATGTTTATTTTCTTCCATCATCTTCATGACTTCCGTGTTAATCAGGGGTTTGAAAAAATGAGGATAACATTTGTCATTTTCCTTGGTTTTCTTCTCTTCAATATGATTTAGGAATAAATATGGCAACCACTTCGAAGAATAGCAAGTGTTGGCCGTAGCACTCTTATAGTACAAAGAGCAAATTTTGTAATGGCATAGCAGTTCTTCAAACACTGCTACCATTTCTGCATTTTCTTTTCTGAGTTTCTCTAACTCGTCATTTGTGGGAACAAACTCCTCATATGGAGCATCCGCCATGGGCAAGTATGAGATGTATTTCATTTCGTGGAGTGCAAACCCCATCTCTCCACCCGGGGTCATGAAGGTTCCTGTTCTGTAATTGTATCGCTCAGCCAAGGCCAAAAACATTTGAGGGTTAGGAGCAAACCCGTATACAGTGGCATGTACTGCTTGAAACAGGTTAATTTGTTGAAGTTTATCTTGGAAGGTTGTCAGAACCCAATTTGCAATGCAATTCCATCGTTTGTAATCTGGATTCACTAATCCAGTCATCCTGATATCCTGTTCAGGGTATCTTCCTTCTTCCTTCGCAAATTCATTTGCGAATATAGGGGTTCTGACGGGCATCAGCATAGATGAGTTTTCCGGTGGGATGCAGCTGGGTCTTAAACCTCTCAACATAACACTGTATCTGTCAGAAGAGCTGTAAAACATATCTTTCCCGTTAACCTTCTTTACAAAGATCTTCCCTGCACGAGCATCCTGGAGAAGGGTGATGTTCCAATCCATTTTCCTTGGGTAGCTCGCATGAGCGTACCGTGACAAAGGAAGGCATCGAGCAATTTTAGGAATGAAGAATGATCTGTCTTCCCGGTGGACTACCATCTCCTCCATCATTGGCCTAGGCTGGGAGACTTTTTCAAAGGCATCACCAAACAAGAATAAGGGTTTCTTGTGGATAACAGCATCTGCTGATTCCAGAGGCTGTCCATTCATCAGACACATTAAAGTTTCGTTGTCCTGAGAAATCAATATTGCCTGACGAGAAGTCGGCAGATCGTATTGAGGATAATGGACGTGAGACAAATCTTCTTTATATTCAGATTCAGACAAAGTTCCCACAAAATGTTCATAGTTTGGATCTTCATTGGTTTCAACTGCATCAAAGACAGATAAAGATCAGTACAAATCAAAAAACTCTATTTTTTTAGACAAGCAAAACAGAAGAGTACACAATCCTCAGATTGCGCTAACATGGATTGCGCAAGATTAGTTTGCGCATCATAATAGGATGCGCAAACCAATCGATTGCGCTGACATTCAGCGCAAATCAATTGATTGCGCTGACTTTCTGTCAGCGCAATTCGATAGATTGCGCAGGATTACAGTTTTCATAAAAATGAAGACTGACTATTTATGCAACCAAAAATCCTAAAAAGGATGGCGCAAGATGAACTCATCTCTAAAAAGAAATGAGTTTCGAAGATCAAAGGAAGTCAAAAACACCCTAAAAAGGGTTTTCGATCGGTTAAACAACCTCTCAGAGCGGGCAGCGCAGCTTCGTGACGAGAGGCTCGTCGCGCAGTCTTGGATGAAGACTCGGCCGGAGCTTTGCCTTTCGCGGCGGCGGCGACGGTGGAGGATCGTCGGGGGGCCATTGTTTGTCGAAGAAGGAGGACAGCAAGGGTTCGGGGGAATTTCTCTCAAAAGATCAACGGATGCAAAGTAAAAATGAAAGTGAAAAGAGGCTATTTATAGCTTTCGAAGTACGAAACGGCTGCCATGGATTGCGCCTGAAATTGGGGGCACTTCGCTTTGCGCAGACAGCTCATCATCATGCGCAACTTGATTCAAAAATGCAAAAATTCAAAGTATTTCGAAACTTTGAATCAAATCAACTTTCGAAAACTTTGAAGGGGGTCTTGTAGGTCCTAAAAAATCAAGTTGCATCAATCAACAAAGTCAAGAAATCAAGAAACCCATCATTTTGATGAATTGCGCAGACAACAGATTGCGCAGCAATCCGATTGCGCACACTGCTTTGCGCAAACAACCGATTGCGCAAGCTGACGTGGCAGAAGTCATCATTACTAAATCAAATCAAATCTTTTCTGACAACTGACAGCACGAATAACAAGGAGTCTGTTCGTTTCTTGCGCCGCACAGTGCTCGAGGGCGGCTGACAGCTGGCAGCGCAAACCAATGCTGCGCAGTTTGAGTCTGCGCAAATCATGTATGCGCAATTCAACTCTGCGCACTCTATCAAATGTAACTGTTAAGTTACACGTGGCATTCATGCCATCTATTGTTCATTACGTGGCAACTGTTTATGCACGATCATGCGCATTTCTACCAAATCATGCCATGTGTCCACGATAGTCGGCCCACGATCCAGTAACTATCTGCGCAAATCAATGTTGCGCAAACCAATGCTGCGCAAATCATCATGCGCAGTCCAAAATAACTGAAAGTTAGTTATTTCCAGAACTCTATAAATAGAGTTTCAAGTCTTCATTCAGGGGGATCAAGATCGGGGATCAGAAATTAGAGAGTTCAAGAGTTCTTGCCAAAGTGCTGCTGCATTCTTCCGAGACTTTTGTCTTCAACTTCCGAGGCTTTCGCCTTCAGTTTTCTTGAGTTGTTTTCAACTTCAAAGGCTTCGTCTTCAAAGTTCACATCGTCCAAGGGATAAAGCAATCATCATCGAGATTGGATTCCTACAGTTGTAATTTTCCCAGAATTCTTGTAATCTTTATTACAGTTTGTATCAATAAAGTTCTATACTTTTGTTTTTGCAAACACTTACATCGTGTAGCAGTGCCACAGCACTTGTGTGCCCCTGTGCAGCCACCTGCGCGCCACTGTATAGCACCTGCGCTTGCAACTCGCGCAGAGACGAGCGCAGGAGCGCATCAACTGCGCCACTTTGTGCCTTCGTGCCCGAGTTCGAGCTGTTAAGCCCCTTCGGGACTTAGCTCCATAGAAAAATTATCACATGAGCATGACAAAAAATATTAATACTTCTTTGTTGGTTTTAGCCTTCTTTCCACTAGAAAAATGTCCCCACATGGCTTCCATGTGCCTCTCCACACTTTATGTGATCTCTCAACACAAGTAAAGCTTTATTTAGTGATACTATCCATTTGGTTTTTCCAATGTAGGACTATCTTTCTAGTTTCTAAAGCAAAATACCAATAAGAAAAAATACCAATAATTCCCTACATATCTATATATATGGGTTGAGCGTTCCCTACAGTGACTGTCCATCATGTATTAGGATAGATGTCGCTATGAATTGAATCTTCCCGCATGGGTTAACTGACAGCATGATAGAAGAATGCACTAAGCCTTGAATTCTGCACCATAACTGCAATTCTTTCCACTCATATAATGACATCAACTACACTTCTGGCTGCACATTAAAGGCCTTGTGCCAGCCTGATTCGGTGTATGTACCTTGGGTGTCTATAAGATTTCCCTCAAGACACGGCCTACATCTTTATCCATACACTTTAGGTGAGTTCTTTTAAAGAGTTTTTGGCATGAAGTATTTTGCTTCCTTGCGGTGCTACACCCCTATGACAAGGCCCAAAGTCGAGACCCTATCTCATGTGGTGTCATACCACCTGTAGCATGAGGTCCAACCTCTTTGTAGTGCCAAACTATCTAACATGAAGCATTTTGCTTCTTTGCGGTGTTACGCCGTCGTGACATGGCTTTCAAAGCCAAGGCACTACCTCATGTGGTGTCACCCAATGTAACATGAGGTCTAGCCTCTTTGTAGTGCTGTCTATCACTCTTTATTATACAACATTAGGCCCTCTTGACTATGTACAATGCTATGCCACTGTGACTTGGCCCGAAGCCGAGGCTTTACCCTCACTAGGTACCTCATATGGAGTCACCCCACTGTAGCATAGAGTACTGTCACGACCCGCATCCTAGAGTACGGGCACGAGACGTGGGTACGTCCAGCCTACGCCGCAGTGTCGGCGGTAGAACGTTGTCCTAGGTCAACATACATCTAACAATATATATCTAAACAGTTTATACTCCCCGAATGGGGGTGACATAGCAGTAATAAACTCAATCACAACTAAGGAAGAGATAGCACGATATGAAATAGAACTCAAGGAAACAAATAGATGAAAAGTAGACTAAGATAATCCAAGAAAATATGCAGAAGTACAAGGTCTCAGATACAGAATGAAAGAATATATACAACTCTGAACTCAGAATAAAGTCTAGCTAAAACATGTCTCAAGACTACATAAAAGAAGATAAGCCTAACTAATCTAGTCTAGGCAATCGGGGTGATGTCCTCAGCTAGAGCTGGGTCCTCCTGAGGGTCTAGCTCGCAGATGTCATCTAAGGCTGCCCCGTAGAAAGTATCCAAACAGGCCTCCTTCTCGTCCTCTGTAATATTTTCAAGGTCCAGTCAGGACAGGAGCGAGCACAGTACATCTCAACAGTTCATAGCAGGTTAGAAAATATAATCATGCAGTAAAGTAAGATACAGGTACTGAAAGAAATGCAGTATGTAAACAGAGAGAGAAAGCTGTAATAGAAATATCTACTATAGATAGAGACTAACAGTGGCTAGTGAGTCAGAGTACAATAAAGACATGTGAATGGCATAGGAGATTCTGATAAGACACTATGGAAGAGATTCTGATAAGATACTACTTGGGTATTATTTACATGTCTACTTCTACTCCCCCGTACCCCCAATCAATACACAAGGATCCAACCAAGTTATGTTATGATTCCACGCAAAGCCCCCGAAGAGTGATACATGGATGTCCTAAAAATGGGGATTCAAGGAGATTCTAGGATACCCAGTAAATGGGATAAGAGATTCTAGGAGACTCTGTGATCATAAGGGTATATGTCACAAGTGATCAAAGAACCTGTGAAGCATAGTGATACGTCATGTAAGTGAAACGCACAGAACATGTAGTACCTGATGCTCCCTAAGGATAACATCTCAAGAAAGGATCCGTATAGTACCAATCCGTGTGACCAACGTGACAGTAACAAGTAAAGTAATTTAATGCAGGAAATAATTCTAAGCAGGATATAAAATGATCAGAGAATGTACTCGCCTGGTATCTGAGTATCCAATATGAAAGTACTGTCCGAGGAGTGGTGTCTGGCTCCTAATCAGAACAGCACAAGTCACAACAAGTCCAAAATGGTATAATAAAGTTCTACTATGCATTCTACATGATTCTAGGTCAATCTAGGCCAAAGTCAACTCTTGGTCAACTCTGGTCAACCCTAGAAGTCAAACTAGGTCAACCAAGTCAAACAAGTCTAAACTAGGTCAAACTAGCCTATACTAGTCTAGCAAGTCAAAACCTATATCTAAAACCTAACACTCTTGATATATAATGTAATCTAACCATAACCCACATAAATATGAAATACATATATATAGTGCACACACACAAGTCACATATACATGAGACATATATATATACTACATAACCTATAATCCCATTGCAAAATATCTACATTAGGTACCTATATATATACAATACACAACTTATTAATATATATATATATATATATATATATATATATATATATATATATATATATATATATAGATTCACAATTAATGCATACATTACATTATACATACAACCCCTTAGTCATATACATCATACATGATGGAGAGGGTTAGAAAGTAGAGAGTGAGTGAGTGAGTGAGGGGCTGTCCAATATGACAGGACCCTGGTGTGTGTGTGCATATGGTGAATGAGAGAGTGAGTGAATACTAGAGAGCAATGTGTGTGTGTGTAATGTTTGTGTGTGTGTGTGTGTGGTGTGAGATGAAACATAAACAGTTAATAGGTTTTTTTTTCCCCCAACAACACACATATCACAAAACTAGAAAGGGAGACCAACCACATTGATGTTCAGAAATTCACAGTATGGGAAAGAAAGGTAATTCAAGACACAAACAACAACAACAAAAACTGAAACCCATTACCTAGTTCAGGATTCTGAACCACAGTTTCCAGTTTTTCTATTTGATCCCCATTGGCAGCAAAAAAATACCAAATGAACCCAAAAACTGAACCACAGTTGGAAAACATATAGGAGTACATGATTAGGGTCTGAAACCAACTAATTAACAGTGTAAAATAGGTTAAAAATGATAGCAAAGTTTATCATTAAAATCTGGGAAAAATCAGAAGATCAAATGTACAGTTCAGAAATTAACAGTTCAGGTCATACATTTAAAACCCCATATCTCAACCAATCCTCAATGCAATTCACCCAAAATTGACACATACATAGACTACCAGTAGGAGAACTACTATAGGGTTTTAAACCAATAATTAATCAGCATTTTAATGGTTAAAATCGACTGCTAAGTTCAATATAAAAGCTGGAACAAAAACTGGAATGTTCATGAATTCGAAAAGAGGTAATTAGGAAATAACACATAAAACAAATCAAAATAAGAAATTATAGATTGGTAAATAAAATATACATATATGTGTCATACAACATAATGGTGTCCACCCATGTGGACACGATGTGTCCAATACAAAGAAAAACTCACAACAGACACAACAGTGCACCGTCTCGTGCACACGTGCACTTGTATCGTGCACACGACACAGGATCCTACAGTGTCTCGTGGTCATCCACATAGATAGCCCACCTATAGGTCTATCTCATAGGCCAACTGGCCAGTGTCCACATCGTGTTAGTGTCGGATACGAGAGTCGTATCAGTGGCTAGTAAATAACAGTGCACAGGCAGTAAAATCCACGTGCACGATCGATTCCTTCCTCGACACGACACGGGGACACATGGGACTTGACACGTGGTGAGTCAGTCATGGCCTCATGGCGTGTGTCGAGTCTTGTGTCATAAAAATGTGTGTCGTGTCCTCCAGAGCCCCCGAACAGCAGGGGATCCAATCCCGAGCGCGCGCGCGCGTGTCCACACGTCGAAATTGACACAAGCCGACACAATAACCACCAAAGAAGAATAGAAATCAATAAGCAATGATAAAACTTAATTTCCTATTCAAAAATATTGCACAAATAAAATCGAAATGCCCTTTGAGGCATTTCGACAAACACTTCTGAACAGGGTCTGATACGTGTCCAGAACGGACACGAAACCTATGAACCCCGACACGAAACTAAAGCAGACACTTAGGGGACTCCTAGGGCTTCCTAATCATGGAAAGAAATCGAAGTTTCATGGAGAAATGAGAAAGTTACCTATGGATGAACTTTCAAGAAAAATCCCCTTTGTTGAGCTCCTCTCTTGATATCCCAATCCAATCAAATCAACCTCAAACTGAAATAAAACTCCAATAACAGCAAGAACAGTAACATTAGGATCAAATGCAACTTGTTTGGGGGAAAAAGGATCTAAAATTAATTTTCTATAGTTTTTTGAACATGCAGACTCACCTCTTTCTTCTCTTGAAATAAATTCCTAAAGAAGAGGCTAGCCCTAGATTTTAGGAGAGATTATATAGTAGGGGAATCCCTAGGTTGGCTAAGGTGGCCGGCCATGGTGGACTAGACTACGGTTTGCAGTAGGTGGCTAGTCCTATAAGGTTAAGTCATAAAATGACTTGTGAAATCACAAACCATTTCTCAAACCATTAAATTCCTAATCCCTCAATTTAATTCTAATGAACTAATTACCACTAACTTAAGTCAAGCTAGGTTAGACTAGAGTCACATAACCTAACCATGTCCATACTAACTAGGGTTAGCTCCTATGTTGGTCTACAAGGGTCAACACTAGTCAAAATCCATCTAGTCCAAATAATTCCAAAATAATTCCTAAAAATTCCCATAAATTCAAATAAATTCTAATAAATTTAAAATACCCCAAAAATGTCAAAATTATCCTCTTCTGGAAAACTGGGTGTTACAATCCTATCCACCTTATAAAAATTTTGTCTTCGAAATTAAAGGTGATCGCACTCCTTCTAGGTTAAGCCCCCAGCAATCATAGTCTCAGAACCTATTCAATCATACAATGAGAAAGTTTAACCTATGGGGTCATGGCATGCAATATCAGTCTGGGGTCTCATCTAGTTGCACCAACCTGCTACAGTACTAGGCAATCACATGGTATCAAAACATACAAACAAGGGATGCATCAAATATTAACAAAGAGGAATACTAAGGTTAGGTCAAAACTCACCTCCAGCTAGGTCTGAGAACTAGAACTCCCTCCTGGAAGCAGGGCCCTGGTTGGTACATGCATCAGGACAATGCTGCACCCAGTGCACAGCTGACCCACAGAATAGGCACAATCCTAGTCTATTTCTACAGTTGCTCCACTTGTGCCCAGACTTCTTACAGTAGGCACAGATAGGCTCTGGCTCAGCTGGCCTTCGCTTGACAAGAGACTGGGCTGGGTATGATGATATAGGCTGGATATATGGGTACTCCTCAAACTCTGGGTAGGACTGGGTACTGCTCCTCGCCCTCTTGGAGCTAGGCTCTCCTCCTGGAAGCACAGAGTCCCGCAGACGTAGCAACCTCTGGATTTGCTCCCTCATGGCCTCCTCATGAACTCTCTGTGACTCCAACAGCCTCTCCTGGAAATATCCAAACACCTGGGCTGCGTCAAGTAATAAACCTCCGGGTGGTACAGTAGGGAGTACCATCCCCAGGGGTTGGAAAAGGCTCTTGATCTCAGGCAAATCTGCAGCTCTCTCCTGAACGACAGGAGATGATGGAAGACTCTCTGGCGAGGCTACCACCATCTCCTCAAAGGCAGGAGGTGCCACCACCCCCTGATCAGATAGAGGGATCACTACCTCCTGAACAGTAGGAGGTGGAAGCACACTCTCAGTAGCTGCAGCTGCTCTCCGGCGACGGGCTCGGGTCATGGGTGCCATACTGGAGAGGATAAAGAAAACAATAATCATCAAGGCTGTAAGGCAGTCTACCATCCTATCTGAAATTGGTACTTATTATAAAAATAAAATAAAGATAACCACCAATTATCCATTAAGGGATGCTATTCAAGAAAATTAAAATAACAAAGTTAAAGAATAAAAGTCAATTGCAATTAAATCCAATCACAATATATTTATATATATAGCATTAGAGAGGGAAAAGCTAACATTATGTAAAGGTTATGTGGTTTGTGTAAATTATACATGAAAGTGCATGAGAGGATCTGTGTCTCAACTATAGCTATCTAGTTACACTATTCATGGCATGTTGGTTAAACAGTCTACAAGGCACAAGCTATTTACTCATAACATGCATGGCCAACCATATATACATATGTATATTTATATGTATAAAGAGGTAGAGATTTTAATTGCATCTACATACATTATAACATGTATATAGAACTATATATATATATATCTATATAACTATATGAACATAACATAGAGATGAGGGGTTAGGTTTGCATGGCAGATGTGAACATTAGTGTAGAGTGTCAAGTGTACATGGGTTAAAACTTGAAATGAAGGGTTCAATCATTCAGTTTAGCTCAACATTACATATTAGATCTGAAATTGAACTACACATTTGAAAGCAATGTAAAAATGTTAACATGTATTCAATTTTCAAAAGTTTGGAGAAATTCAAACATCAAAACCAAATCAAGGTTTACCACAACAACAACCTAACATGCAAGAGTATGAAACCTAACATATATCCCTACATACAATAATGTATACGGCTCAAAATATTATAATTTAAAACTGCAAAATGAACTAAACACTTAGAATTCAGGCTTAAAGGGTTAATATGTACACAGTCTCAGGTTTGACAAATTTAACACAAAACTCAACCAATTTTCTTTAAGACTTGAAATCCTGCATGTAACATACATGTCCAGTAATATAAACAACAACTAATTATATGAAATTTAAATTTAATTTAAGAATTTAATCTGGAAAATAGAGAACTAGTCACTGATACTGTCCTATATTAGAATCATTAGAATTTTGAAAAATTAACATCAACATATTAATATGCATTTAGATAGGTTGGTGATCAAGTGTAACATGCATACGTGTCAGGCAAGCATCTGTGTCCACTATATTATATATTCTAAGATAATACAAAAATTAATGACAAGAAGAAAATAATGATAAAATCTGTTCTGCTTATCTGTTTAAAAGAAGAAACCATTTGAAACCAGAGTTATAATATCAAATCTAAGTCACGGTCTAGCAAAATCACTGATTCATTGTATTAGGAAGAATTTATAGCAAGAAGTTACACAAGGTTATAATAACAGCTAAGCTACTCCTACTCATACTCCTACTCCTAAGTTATTCATAACAACAGATGGGTATGATGTCTAAAACCTTCTCAAAATACAACCTGTTAATCATATGCGTCTGTCAAAAATCATGTTGTCCAGAGTCTTCATCATGCTAGTGAGCAAGGCTACGATAATCACAGAGTCCTTGACTAAGGTACGTACCCTTAGGTTCATGGTATTTAAAATTTTTGCATTGCCGCATGCGACGACGAAAACCTTAAATTCCCATACCCGAGAATACATCCAAAATTTGACTATATGTTCTCACTATGCCAGCTAACACGACTCCCGAAGATTCTAGATCTCATAACTGAGGTGACCTAGCCCATATGATTTTCTTAGAAGAAAAAAAAGACATAACAAAAGTGCAACATGACAAAAATTAATCAATCAGCAAGGAACATATGGAATCAGATTTCAAGGTAGTTATAAAAGACAATTTGCGGAAATGGAATTGAGAAGAACGGAACTTGCAGCAAATCTCCAATGGTCTGTGCATCCTCAATTGTCCTGACGATAGCTCGCACTTGCTGGTTTCTCCCAGTCTGCTGCTGAGAGAAATCGAGAATGACGGAAAAAGTCCCTGTACAGTCAGAGGTGCACCTCCTATGTAGCAGAAATGCCAACCTGAGTCGGCATAACAGAAACTGCGATCTCGAGGACCTGTTGAACAGGACGAGAGGTGGCCAGCCTCTCTAAAGTATCCCCCGAACCGAAGCGATGAGATCGTGCCTTCATAATCATCATGAAGACAGATCAAAACAAGAAACAATTTCTGAGAATGAAGCGAAAATTCAAGGAGGACAGTTTATATTCAAGGGAAACAACGAGTAGCATATTTAGATAAAAGGGATCTGATAAGGAGTTTTTCCTAATGTAATTGAGTACCTTCAAAATATCCTGATCCTACTGCAGGCTGTAGTGATACTCTAGTTCGAATACCACTACATAAACTCGACCTGCATGGGCCACCACTAAAAACGTGTCACGACCCGCACCCTAGAGTAAGGGCACGAGACGTGGGTACGTCCAGCCTATGCCGTAGTATCGGCGGTAGAACGCTGTCCTAGGTCAACATACATCTAACAATATATATCTAAACAGTTTATACTCCCCGAATGGGGGTGACATAGCAGTAATAAACTCAATCACACTAAGGAAGAGATAACACGATATGAAATAGAACTCAAGGAAACAAATAGATAAAAAGTAGACTAAGATAATCCCAGCAAATACCCAGAAGTACAAGGTCTCAGATACAGAATGAAAGAATATATACAACTCTGAACTCAGAAATAAAGTCTAGCTAAAACATGTCTCAAGACTACATAAAAGAAGATAAGCCTGACTAATCTAGTCTAGGCAATCGGGGTGATGTCCTCAGCTAGAGCTGGGTCCTCCTGAGGGTCCAGCTCGCAGGTGTCATCTAAGGCTGCCCCGTAGAAAGTATACAGATAGGCCTCCTCCTCCTCCTCTGTAATATTTTCAACAGGTCCAGTGAGGACAGGAGCGAGCACAGTATATCTCAACAGTTCATAGCAGGTTAGAAAATATAATCATGCAGTAAAGTAAGATACAGGTACTGAAAGAAATGCAATATGTAAACAGAGAGAGAAAGCTGTAATAGAAATATCTACTATAGATAGAGACTAACAGTGGATAGTGAGTCAGAGTACAATATAGACATATGAATGGCATAGGAGATTCTGATAAGACACTATGGAAGAGATTCTGATAAGATACTACTTGGGTATTATTCACATGTCTACTTCTACTCCCCCGTACCCCCAATCAATACACAAGGATCCAACCAAGTTATGTTATGATTCCACGCAAAGCTCCCGAAGGGTGATACATGGATGTCCCAAAAATGGGGATTCTAGGAGATTCTAGGATACACAGTAAATAGGATAAGAGATTCTAGGAGACTCTGTGATCATAAGGATATATGTCACAAGTGATCAAAGAACCTGTGAAGCATAGTGATACGTCATGTAAGTAAAACGCACAGAACATGTAGTACCCGATGCTCCCTAAGGATAACATCTCAAGAAGGGATCCGTATAGTACCAATCTGTGTGACCAATGTGACAGTAACAAGTAAAGTAATTTAATGCAGGAAATAATTCTAAGCAGGATATGAAATGATCAAAGAATGTACTCGCCTGGTATCTGAGTGTCCAATATGAAAGTACTGTCCGAGGAGTGGTGTCTGTCTCCTAATCAGAACAGCACAAGTCACAACAAGTCCAAAATGGTATAATGAAGTTCTACT
The DNA here is from genome assembly GCA_029216955.1 of Iris pallida. Lineage (NCBI taxonomy): Eukaryota > Viridiplantae > Streptophyta > Magnoliopsida > Asparagales > Iridaceae > Iris > Iris pallida. Next base: position 1,466,969 of record JANAVB010010798.1, read on the forward strand.
ATGCATTCTACATGATTCTAGGTCAATCTAGGCCAAAGTCAACTCTTGGTCAACTCTGGTCAACCCTAGAAGTCAAACTAGGTCAACCAAGTCAAACAAGTCTAAACTAGGTCAAACTAGCCTATACTAGTCTAGCAAGTCAAAACCTATATCTAAAACCTAACACTCTTGATATATAATGTAATCTAACCATAACCCACATATATATGAAATACATATATATAGTGCACACACACAAGTCACATATACATGAGACATATATATATACTACATAACCTATAATCCCATTGCAGAATATCTACATTAGGTACCTATATATGTACAATACACAACTTATTAATATATATATATATATATATATATATATATATATATATATATATATATATATATATATATATATATATATATATATATTCACAATTAATGCATACATTATATTATACATACAACCCCTTAGTCATATACATCATACATGATGGAGAGGGTTAGAAAGTAGAGTGAGTGAGTGAGTGAGGGGCTGTCCAATATGACAGGACCCTGGTGTGTGTGTGTGCATATGGTGAATGAGAGAGTGACTGAATACTAGAGAGCAATGTGTGTGTGTGTGTAATATTTGTGTGTGTGTTTGTGGTGTGAGATGAAACATGAACATTTAATAGGTTTTTTTTCCCCAACAACACACATATCACAAAACTAGAAAGGAAGACCAACCACATTGATGTTCAGAAATTCACAGTAAGGGAAAGGAAGGGAATTCAAGACACAAACAACAACAAAAAAAAGTGAAACCCATTACCTAGTTCATGATTCTGAACCACAGTTTCCAGTTTTTCTATTTGATCCCCATTGACAGCAAAAAAAACACCAAATGAACCCAAAAACTGAACCACAGTTGGAAAACATATAGGAGTACATGATTAGGGTCTGAAACCAACTAATTAACAGTGTAAAATAGGTTAAAAATGATAGCAAAGTTCATCATTAAAATCTGGGAAAAATCAGAAGATCAAATGTATAGTTCAGAAATTAACAGTTCAGGTCATACATTCAAAACCCCATATCTCAACCAATCGTCAATTCAATTCACCCAAAATTGATACATACATAGACTACCAGTAGGAGAACTACTATAGGGTTTTAAACCAATAATTAATCAGCATTTTAATGGGTAAAATCGACTGCTAAGTTCAATATAAAAGCTGGAACAAAAACTGGAATGTTCATGAATTCGAAAAGGGGTAATTAGGAAATAACACATAAAACAAATCAAAATAAGAAATTATAGATTGGTAAATAAAATATATATATATGTGTGTCATACAACATAATGGTATCCACCCAAGTGGACACGATGTGTCCAATACAAAAAAAAACTCACAACAGACACAACAGTGCACTGTCCAGTGCACTGTCTCGTGCACACGTGCACTCGTGTCGTGCACACGACACAGGACCCTACAGTGTCTCGTGGTCATCCACATAGATAGCCCACCTATAGGGCTATCTTATAGGCCAACTGGCCACTGTCCACATCGTGTCAGTGTCGGATACTAGAGTCGTATCAGTGGCTAGTAAATAACAGTGCACAGGCAGTAAAATCCACGTGCAACGATCGATTCCTCCCTCGACACGACACGGGGACACATGGGACTTGACACGTGTTATGTCAGTCATGGTCTCATGGCGTGTGTCGAGTCTCGTGTCATAAAAATGTATGTCGTGTCCTCAAGAGCCCCCGAACAGCAGGGGATCCAATCCCGAGTGCGCGCGCGCGTGTCCACGCATGTCCACGCATCGAAATTGACACAAGCCAACACAATAACCACCACAGAAGAATAGAAATCAATAAGCAATGATAAAACTTAATTTCCTATTCAAAAATATTGCACAAATGAAATCGAAATGCCCTTTGAGGCATTTCGACAAACACTTCTGAACAGGGTCTGATACGTGTCCAGAACGGACACGAAACCTATGAACCCCGACACAAAACTAATGCAGACACTTAGGGGACTCCTAGGGCTTCCTAATCATGGAAAGAAATCAAAGTTTCATGGAGAAATGAGAAAGTTACCTATGGATGAACTTTCAAGAAAAATCCCCTTTGTTGAGCTCCTCTCTTCATATCCCAATCCAATCAAATCAACCTCAAACTGAAATAAAATTCCAATAACAGCAAGAACAGTAATATTAGGATCCAATGCAACTTGTTTGGGGGAAAAAGGATCTAAAATGAATTTTCTATAGTTTTTTGAACATGGAGACTCACCTCTTTCTTCTCTTGATATAAATTCCTAAAGAAGAGGCTAGCCCTAGATTTTAGGAGAGATTATATAGTAGGGGAATCCTTAGGTTGGCTGAGGTGGCCGGCCATGGTGGACTAGACTAGGGTTTACACTAGGTGGCTAGTCCTATAAGGTTAAGTCATAAAATGACTTGTGAAATCATAAACCATTTTTCAAACCATTAAATTCCTAATCCCTCAATTTAATTCTAATAAACTAATTACCACTAACTTAAGTCAAGCTAGGTTAGACTACAGTCACATAACCTAACCAAGTCCATACTAACTAGGGTTAGCTCCTATGTTGGTCTACAAGGGTCAACACTAGTCAAAATCCATCTAGTCCAAACAATTCCCAAATAATTCCTAAAAATTCCCATAAATTCAAATAAATTCTAATAAATTTAAAATACCCCAAAAATGTCAAAATTACCCTCTTCTGGAAAATTGGATGTTACAAGTACTACGTTCTTTTGTAGTGCTGTGCTACCCAGGCTTCCTGTAAAGCATGCCAGTCACGCTAGATGTCCTAGAACTCATTAAGGATTCCAAGCCATCCTCCCACAGGACTTTATTCTTTATAAAGAACAATCAGTAGAAAATAGTGGTTCTAGGTTCTTAACCCCGCAGCTTCCCAAAGGACTGCCCACTATTCCTGATATTCTTCCAGTTAATGGTCCTTCTTTGAACTAAAAGCTAGATGCCTAATAGATTTCTCTTTGAACTAATTGCATAAAGCTTTGTAGTAGAATTACATAGACATAATATTAGAGTGTCTTCAAGCCCATCTTACCTGCTGTGTCTTCCACTAGCTGGCGCTTGAGTACTTTGGTGAACGGATCTGTCAGATTCTCCTGACTCCGAACATCCACTACGGCAATGAATCCTCTTTTAATAAGATTATTTATCATCATGTATCTTAGGCGCACACTCCTCTTCTTTCTATTGAAGAGGTCATTTGATGCCACCGCTATAATCGCTTGGTTGTCGCAGTATATCAGTATCGCCGGTATCTGCGCACTAACTATTGGAAGATCATACCCGAGCTTCCGAAGCCATTCTGCTTCATCCGGTGCAGCCGCCAATGCATAAAACTTAGATTCCATAGAAGAGTGAGAAAATATAGTCTGTTTCTTTGACTACCACGATATAGCAGCTCCATCCATGGAGAAAATATATCCTCCTGTGGACCTTTCACTCTCTACTTCTCCAACTTGCATCACTGAAGCCCTCCACTACTTTTGGATCTCCATAGTAGTGCAGTGCATACTTCTGAGTCCTTTTGAGGTATCTCATAACCCTCTTCACAGCTTTCCAGTGATTGACACCTGGATTGTTCGTAAACCGACTCAGCATCCCCACGGCAAAAGCTATGTCAGGCCTTGTGGTAGTAGTCGCATACATCAAACTCCCGATGACGCTTGAATACTCCAACTGTTTGACACTTTTTTTTAGATTTAGCTTCAGCTTCTTGTAGCACCTATGGCGTATCGATCCCTGAAAGATCATGATATCCATAGCGTGTGAGCATCTTCTCAATGTAATGATACTGTGACAATGCCACTCCAGTTTTCGTTCAGATGATCATTATCCCCAAGATAACATCAGCTTCCTCTAAGTCCTTCATGCTGAACTTAGATAAGAGAAACTTCTTTGTCTCTATGAAACTTGCTAGATCTATACCTGTAGAAGCATGGAAAAATATAAATAAATTCTTATGCGGCCAGGAAATCAGCTCCATGCGGCTCATAGCTGAAGGATCCTTCATACGGCTCAAAAGGCTCAAGAGCTTCATGCGGCTTAAAAAGATAAAGGGGAAGCCATATGGCCTAATGCAGCGGACCATAAATGCTCTGAGTAGTTGGCTCATTAATTATCCTGACACAGTAGAAGCTCTGACAATGACGGATTGACAGCTCCGATATAAAGTAGAAATGATGACCCTCGACGTGCTCCTAGAGAGACGAGTAAACTCTTTACAGCTGGCACGATCCATTTTCAAAACTCTTCATGCGGCTCAGTTGCAAGGACGTCTATGCGGCTCAGTTGAAAGGGTCTATATGCGGCTCAGTTGCAAGGGTCTTCATGCGGCTCAGTTGCAAGGGCCTCCATGCGGCCCAGAATAAAGGACGTCCATGCGGCTCAAATTAAAGGACGTCCATACGGCTCAAATTAAAGGACTCCCATGCGGTTCGGTTAAAGGCCATACCCATGCGGCTCAACTATGACAGTCTTCTATACGGTTTACAACAGTTGGGACATGTGGCAGGAATTAATTAAATCCCAACAATTCAGATCTGTGGCAATCAACATAACAGGCAGTTGGGACACGTGGCAAGAGATTGACCAAGATTTATTCACGCGAATTTGCTGATATCAACAAATTATCATAATGTAGGTTTGTTGCAATCAACATTAACTGTCCATGCAGATTTGGTGCAATCAACATTAACTGCCCAGATTTGTTATAATCTATATTGACGGTCCAGATTAAATTCCAACAAACAAGATCAAGGCAAATCGTAATCAATCCCTAACCGCCCACTTTTCAAGGAGCAATCATTGCAAACCCTACTTATCACACTCTACTCCTATAAATAGCAAGGTGTCATTCCCTTGCAAAAGAGGACACAGAGGGACAAAAAAGCCGGACAGAGAAGAGGAGGCACGAACAAAGAGAGCGACGGCGCACAGAAGAATCTCCCCACACATCCCGAGAGCATTTCTTCATCAGAGCCAAGGCTACGTCCGATCGTCCAAGGAGTAAGGCAGAGTTAATAGCACTTTCCCGAGCCTCTACCGTCACCCCCCAGAAAAACTAAACAATTGTACTTAGATTGCTGTACCTAGATTTTCGTTCCTAGGCTTTCTTTGTACGAGCGAGTTTGTGTTGTGAAGTAAAAGTCCTGTCCTCCCATAAAACTGTTCTGTCCTTTTATAATCAATAGCAAACACGTTGGCGACTCTGCTGGGGACTAACTTCTCCATGGCTGAGGAATTGGTGATACAATCGGACGCAGCCAAACTTGGCTCCACTCAAGAGATGCTGGTCGTCCGCTTCAACCAGCAGGCGTTTGAAGAAATGCTCTCCGACGGGAGCGCTGGCCCGGTCCAGAAGCAAGCCCGCACGAAGAAGGCTCGCAGGGAGTGGAGGTCCAAATCATTTGCTCCTCCCCAAGCTCTGGAGAAAATGCTTCCTGCTACCCAAAATGGTGGGAAAGACTCTTTTACGGCCCCACTTCGGACCATAGAGGACTCTGCTGTCCCCAAGTCCGGCAGAGGAAAACACTACGATACTGGACTTACAGGGGCAAAAAAAAATTATGTGCGGTCCAAGAAGAAGCTGTATATGGGTGCCAGCCACATGAAGACTCATGCGGCTACAGAAGCCAGCCGCAGGCAGAAGGCTCATGCGGCCAACAGTTCCAGCCGCATGAAGGAGGCTCATGCGGCCAACACTTCCAACCGTATGAAGGAGGCTCATACGGCCATGACTGCCAGCCGCATGCAGACTCCTTATGCGGCCACCGCTTCTAGCCGCATACGAAAGGTTTATGCGGCCGCACATGCCAGCCGCATGTAGACAGCCTGCACGGCCACCAATCCCAGCCGCATACCATCTGCTCCAAACGGCTCACGATCAGTCTTTGACCGCCCCTCATGCGGTCCTGACCTTAGAGGCTCTTAGGAGGTTGTGTCAAACTCTGTGACGCACTACTTGGACTCTTCTTACTATGCACTCTCGGGTGCTCGAGGGAAAAAGTCTAGGACAGTGCGGGCTCGTCGAGCTCAGTCAGCTGTCCCAACTTCTGACTATCAGGGCATCCTGCTGACTATTACGCGGGCCCCTGATAGAAAGTGGTATAAAACTATCCATGTCCAGCCCCCGGCGGCCAACGAATGGGATAGTTATCAAGAATCTCCCAACAATGATCAGGGACAAGCACTCGTACTACCCACATATCAGGGAGCAGGCAGAATGCCAATACACTTATGTGCTCAGGACTCCCGGGCCCATAAAATGAGTGACTTGTGCAACGTGATTCTTCACAAATGCAAGAAAAGAGACAAAAACTTGGTGTGCAGAGAGTCCTTTCATGGACATCACTGCACTCAAGTCATTGTCAACTGCTGCTGCAACAAGGCGGCCATACAAAAGGACCGACGATCCGTCTTCCAATGACTGTAATACCCAAGCTCAGAAGACGAGGCGCTTCTCGTCGCCTCTTACATTTCTGCTCAGAAGATCCCTGGCAGCGGGAGAGGGAAGAAAATAAACGTATCCAGCCCGATAATTTCAACCAAGAAACTCTCTTCTAAGTGGTTGTCCACGACCGTTACAAGAGGAGTTTATCAAGGCACCCGCTCTAAGACGAAATCTTCAACTCATGGAGATCCGTCATCTACATCTCTGGTGGTAGTCGAAGCTGGGGTAGCCTCCCTCCAAGTGTTCACAACAATCCAGTGTTCTAAGAAAATACACCAGGAAAAAAAATTCCCCCCACAGATGCAGTAGGTCCGGACGTCCCTGACGACGTCCATGGGCCCCAAGATGAGGCAGCCTCTTATGCAGGGGGTAGCACTTCCTCTGAGTCTGAACCAGAAGAGAACATTCCTATATACCCCGATGATTTCTCCATACAAGGGTATGATTCAGAGGGCACGTCCTCCACCGTTCCTTCTATCTCTCCTCATGTGAGGATGGTGTTCATGACGAACAACAACCAAGAGGGTCCCAGTGATCGCCAACGCATCGACACTCTGGAAGCCATACTTCATACCTTGGTCAAATTCGTAGACGAGATCAAAGGGGCCCTTCCAACTCTGTAAGGAAGGATGCAAGGCCAAACAAACGTAGGACCCGCGGTCAATGCGAACTTGAACTCGGCTGCACCAAACCCGGTTGATAATCCTCCTGAAATATCAGCTCCCACCGCTGCAGACGAGGCCAGAGAGGCAAGATGAGAGGTCCAGAAGCTCCGAACCATGTTTCACGCCCAAGAAACTTTCCAGGACCTCAAGATACGACAACCGTATCCTGCTGCATGGAGAGATGTGCCCTCTCCACCAAGATATAAACTATTCAACATCAATCCGTATGATGAGAAGACATCTGCAAGCAGGTACATTACCTACTTCGAAGTCACAACCGACCATCTGCCACATGATGATGCCATCCTTACGTAGTTTTTTATTGGAGCGTTGAAAGGGGTCGCCTTCGACTAGTACCGCAACTTGCCGGACAACTGCATCCATTCCTTCGCCGGCTTCAAACGTATGTTCCTGGAGTGGTTCTACGAAGTAGGACAAGACGTGATGATGTCCACCTTCATGACATTGTTCAAGGAGAAAAGGAGCTGACAAGAAACTATATCGAGCAGTTTCGCCAAACCGCGATGAAGTTGCCTTTCGGTAACCCTGATTCATCCTTCATTAAAATTTGCCAAAAGAGACTGCTCTTCACAATCAGCCTCTGGATGGGCGAGAGTCAATTCAAGGACTGGAAAACTTTCATCATCAGCGCCACTAGCGCAGAAGACAAACTGAAGAAAGCTCGCCAACTGGGATTACACTTCTCGGAGGGAGAGGATAAGGGCAAACGCCCTAACACCAACAACAACAATGGTGCTAATTCCTCCAACAATCGAGACAATAAGGGCAAATAGGCTATGGTGGCTGATACAGCTCCGAAGCCCGAACTGAAGCCGGCAGAAAAGCAGTGGCCTCAGATGACCTACTCCTTCGAGGACGGCCATGTCAAGCCCATCTTAGACATGCTCATACAAAGAGGTCGAATTCAGCTTCCTCCTCCAAGGCGTGAACCTCGTCCTGTAAAAATGGAGAGTCCCAAGTATTGCCACTACCAACACGATGTCCACCATGCTACATAAGACTGCTACTAACTGAAGCGATACATCCAGCATCTCATCGATTCTAAGGCCTTGGCCATTGATTTCGAAGAGGTGACCGTAGCAGCCAACATGGTGTCAGTACAATTCGGCAGCTTCCCTCCGACAAAGACTCAAGATAGAGTAGTACCCGTCCCTAGAGCAAAGATGAAGGTCGCTAACCTTCTACCTCCCCGGGACGAGGCTACTGGTCTAGTGCCCCTTACCACGTCATGAGGGAAGGTCATATGGGTCCATCCGGACTTGGTACCTGAAGTGACTCAGTCCGTACCACCCTCCACCAGCAAGAAAAAGAGTAGGAAAGTCAAATTATGCCGCACAATCTCGGCAGAGGTCGAAGAAGCTATAGCTGTTGTTACCCGATCCGATGCACAAACTCAACCTCCACCGGATAACTCGGCTGAAGATCATCAGCCGGCGGCTGCTGATGCTCCAGGACCTTCTCAACCTCCGACGACCGACAAGCCTAGGCCGAAGGAGACTCGCTTTGACAAACCGCTCCGAAGAGAGACGCCTCATGGGTGGAAAGGCCCTACAACTTTGACATCTTGGCACAATTGGCCAACACACTGGCCAATTATCGCTATACGAGCTCCTGAGACTCTCCAAAGATGTTCGCGTCTCGCTGAACGAGGCACTCCAGAATACCGACGCATATCTGGCTCAGTCCAATCTCACTGGGGAGAGCTCGCCTGCAGATCTCCAGGACAGTGCTTGCACAGGCATAATGCCTAATATCGTCTTCACTTCGCAGGATATGCTTATCAAGACCAACCTGCACGATCGCCCTATGTATTATACTGGATACATTGGCGATATCAAGGTGGATTAGATGCATATTGATCCCGGTTCTTCCGTAAGCATCATTCCGAAGAGCCTGCTACACCATCTGCGTATTCCAATGCATCGCCTGATACCGACAAGCACTGCCATTAGCGATTTTAATTCAGGCAGAAGCTATTCGATCGAAAAGATTCGTCTAAAGTGCCAAATCTGCGACCTTCAGTCAAAGTGACCTGTTACGTCATAGATGCAGACACTTCCTACAATATTCTCCTGGGGCATCCTTGGATACATGATTACATGATCGTGCCTTCCATACTGCACCAGTGCTTCAAGTACGTCGACAAGCATGGCTTCGTGAGGACAAAATTTGCTGACATTGATCCCTTTAAAGGGGTCGAATCCTACTACTCTGACTCATGCTTGTACGAAAAGTCGAAAAGGCACCTTGTCGAAGGAGATACTCAAGCTCAAACTGAGACGGCAATTGGATCGGAAAAACCTCCGACAATCTACCTCTAAGCCCGTAAACCTGGCAGAACTGTACCACTTATAGCCACTCTGTGTAAGGATGCAATCAGCCTCTTTACACAAGAGGGACAAATGATAATCTGACTGCCAAGGTCTGGCCAAGCGCCAAGACCCACGACAGAGCCACTGACAATCAGGCTTTCTAGAGCTAGCCAGCAACAAATAGAGGATCTCAATCCCTCCGTCAAGCCAATGACAATTTGCCTTTCAAGAAGGAAACGGCAGCCGAGCGCTAAGCCGGGGACTGCTAGACAGTTGACAACTCTCCGTCCAGCTCCAAGCACCAAACTGGGGGTCGCTAGTACACCAACGATGCCACGTTCTGCGCCACCTATGGAGCCCCTAAGCATTAAGCTTCCCAAGTCATCCTCTCAGTCTTCATTGACACAGGAGGTGGCTGAAGAAGAGTCAGAGCTGGCCAAGTATGTGGCTGCTCACACTGATATTCCATCCGTAGATGATGTAATCCTACTGGAAAAGATATCTTACTTTATCAATAAAGGGCTATCTTTGAACTACCTCGAGCTTAATAAGCTTTGTACAATATATGCTATGGAACACGGTATAGGCACCCACCTACACACACAGGTGACAAATGTCTACACCGTAAACAAACTTACTCTAGTGGAAGACGCTTACCGCATAGTCGAGGGAGAGGATCATCCAATCATCTTCGGCCGAAAGAATGATCCACAGCCCTTCAAGATAGAAGAAGTTGATCTCGAACCCGACATCGGGAGACTGCCCCTTTATTTGTATAGTTCTCGATCCATGTACCTCATACAAAAATAGGAGTATGATCTGGAAACTATGCCAGGCTTGAACTACGGCACTGGACGGCAGTTACCTTTACAATTGCCAGTCCCGGCTGGGAAACCACGAGATTACTACAACAAAACCAGATGTAGGCTAGGTTATGTTACACCTGCAACGACCCCTGAAAGCTCAGAGAAGGAATGCGACTGACATTCACACTCAACCGGATCACCAACTTCCGATTCGGATGTCAGTATCGAAGACATATTCAGGCAGGTTTTGTCCGTCAATATGGCATTCGCCGACGCCTATGAAGAAGATGAAGACATTCTTAAACTTCTTGAGTTAGAGTCGTGGACACAACAGCTAGATGTGCAATGGGAGAAGCGGTTCGAACAAAGAGAGCCTCCCACCGAAGATGAGGTTGTGCAAGTTGATCTCGATGATGAGTCCTCTCCAAAGCCCATCTTCGTCAGACGAAGAGCGGGAATCGCTACTGCAACTCGTTAGAGAATACATCGACGTGTTCGTCTGGAGCTACGAGGACATGCCAGGACTGAACCTCGAGGTTGCACTTCATAAACTCAACATCCGTCCGGACGTAAAATCGGTCAAGCAACAACAATGACGGTTCCGTCCCGACATCATGAATGCCATTGAAGATAAGGTCAACAAACTGATAGCTAGCGGCTTCATCCGTGAAGAACAACATCCAGACTGTGTAGCCAATATAGTACCAGTCCTCAAAAAGAACGGAAAGATCTGAATCTGTATCGACTTCTGAAACCTGAATGAGGCGTGTCCTATGGATGAGTTCCTCCTCCCTATCACAGACATCATGTTTGACAACACCTGCAGCTTCGAGCGTATGTTATTCATGGATGGTTTTTTAGGGTACAACCAAATCAAGATGTTTTCTGACGACGAAAAGCATACATTATTTCGAACACCAATTGGCACATACTGCTACACAGTCATGCCTTTCGGTTTAAAGAATGCTGGCGCCACCTACCAAAGAACTATGAGCATCATCTTTAGAGACCACTTATGCAAGTCAGTGGAATATTATGTCGATGACATCGCCGTCAAGAGCCGCTCTAAGGAAGATCATCTACATGATCTGAGGACAGTGTTCGATCTGATGCAAGCACACAATTTGAAGATGAATCCCACAAAATCCTTCTTGGGTGTATCCAGCGGGATGTTCTTGGGTTTCATCATTACTTCCCAGGGTATCCATATAGACCCCAAAAAAATAAAGGCAATCATGGAGATGGGTCCCCCGAGAAATCTCCGTGAACTTCGACGCCTTCAAGGAAGGCTAGCTTACATCAGGAGGTTCATCTCTAATCTCTCTGGGCGATGTCAACCATTCACCCATCTCATGAAGAAGGGTCTTTCATTCATATGGAATAAGGAATGCCAGCACACCTTCGACAGCATCAAAGAATATCTGAGGAACCCTCCAGTCCTAGTGGCCCCGGTCGCTGAAAAATAATTCCTGCTCTATGTTCGAGCAATGGAGCATTCTCTCGGTGCTCTTCTAGCACAAAACAACGATACAGGCCATAAATAAGCTATATATTACCTCAGCCGAATGATGATAGGGCCGAAGCATCGATACACTGCCGTGGAGAAAGAGTGCCTTGCTCTGGTTTTTGCCATTCAGAAGACGCAACACTATGCCAAGGGACAAACCATACACGTGATATCACGAGTCAATCCTCTCAGGGTCCTCATGACCAAACCAGGGGAACTCAGCTCTCGCCTTACTACCTGGGCGATATTATTATCTCCATATCACATGATCTTCGTCCTGTAAAAGGCTGTTAAAGGTCAAGCTCTGGCAGACTTTTTAGCAGCTCATGCAGGCTCGGAGTCAACCAGAATAAAAGAAGAGGTTCCAGATGAGGTCGCCAATTCAAATGCGGTCTCCCATAAAGCCATCTGGCGAATGTTCTTCGACGACGTTTCGAGAACTGGGCCCAAGGGCAACATCGTCGCTGGAGTCAGAGTGGTGCTTATTTCTCCCTTCGGGCTGGTGATCAATCGGGCTTACTCCTTCATAGAGCCTTGTTCAAACAATGTGGCCGAGTTCAAAGCTTTGGTCATTGGCCTCCGATTTGTAAAGGAGCTGGGGGTAGAGTATCTTGAAGCATACGGCAATTCGCAGTTAATCGTCAATCAGATCCGGGGTTCATACGAGGTTCGCCATGAAGATATGATCCTTTGTCACCAAATAGCGATCGACATCATCTCGTCCTTGGAAGGATTCTTCATAGAACATGTTCCCAGACTCCAGAATATTGAAGCCGATGCCCTAGCAGGCCTGGCCGCTTCCTTAGCAGTACCGAATCAGGCTCATCACCTGGTTGATATAATAGGCCATGAATTGGTTTATCCCAAGAATAATGTTCAATGTGTTGAGAGTTACTCCACTCCGATAGTCGACAAAGCACCAGACTAGAGACAACCATTCATCGACTTCGTAGACTACGACATCCGGCCAGAGAATCCAAAGGAAGCCACTTCTATCAGAAAGCGTTCCCTAAGATTCTTTTATGATAAGGAGACGAAAATGATGTATCAACGATCATACGATGGATTACTGCTTCGATGTCTGTCAAATACAGAAGCCAAGGAAGCTGTACGCAATGCTCACGAAGGAGTCTGCGAGGCCCATCAGCCTGGCCCAAAATTATAAGACCGCCTTCGCCGAATGGGTTATTACTGGCCCACGATGGTTTCAGATACAATAGACTATGCACGAAAGTGCAAAGCCTGTCAATTCCACGCAGATTTCATCTACCAGCCATCTGAGTTTCTATATCCGACACTGGCATCCTGGCCATTCGAAGCATGGGGAATGGACATCATTGGTCCGATCGCTCTACCTTCGTCTCAAGGACATCGCTTTATACTCGCAATCACAGATTACTTCTCCAAATGGGCGGAGGCTATTCCGCTGGAAGAAGTGAAGACTTCAAACGTGATCGGCTTCCTCAAGCATCACGTCATCTATCGCTTTGGTCTGCCCCGAAGGATCATCCACGACAACGGTCCGCAGTTCATAAGCCACGCCTTCTATCAGTTTTGCGACAAATACCGAATCCAGAATGTTGCTTCAACACCGTACAATCCGACAGCGAATGGGCTGGCAGAAGCATTCAATAAAACTATAATCAAGCTGCTCAAAAAGTTCGTATCTTCCAACAAACGCGACTGGAATGAAAAGCCTGGCGAATACTTATGGACGTACTGCACTACAGTATGGACGGCCACTGGAAACACACCATTCTCTCTGGTGTATAGGAGTGAGGCAGTTCTCCCACTGGAGACTCAAATCCCCTCGCTCCGTGTCGTCCTTACCTATCGACTGACGACAGATGATAATCACCACCACCGGTTACAAGAGTTGGAGGCTCTAGATGAGAAGCGCCTATTAGCTCAACAACAAATCAAGCTATACCAAGCACGTATCTCGGGAGCTTTTAACAAGAAGGTTAAAATCAGAACATTCCAAGTAGGCGATCTCGTTCTGGCAGTTCGAAGGCCGATGGTTATGACTCATAAAACCGTCGACAAATTCCAGCCAAAGTGGAAGGGCCCATTTGTCATCAAGGCTGTATTCTCCAATGGTGCTTACTGTCTCGCAAAACAAAATGGAGACTTGCTCATGTTGCCCATCAATGATAAATTCCTGAAGAAGTATTATGTCTGAAACGACATCATCCAAATCTCCTATATTGTTGAGTTATGTACCCTCTGGCACCGCTGAACTTACAATCTGACTCCAAATCTCCCAGATTGTTGAGTTATGTATCCGCAGGTACCGCGGAACTTATACTCTGGTCACTCCAGATGAATCTATATCGCATCTTTTATGCAGTAAGTCATGTATGATCATACCTCTGAACTTTCTTCCTAAAAGAGCTCCCTCCTCAAGATCCAATACCCGCACTTTCAGTGCATAAAAAGGGTAACAGATCCACAAATTTCCCGAAACAACCAAGTCGATCACTACCAAAATAAGTCATATCAGTGACGTATTTAGCGACTCCAAGAAAGAATGTCGCTAATTTTTGGGGGTTTAGCGACATTCATCTAAGACGTTGTTATTTGTCGCCAATAGCGACTAATAGCGACGTCTAGCGGCTATAATTTGTTAAATAGGAATCTGCGTCGCAAGTTCGTCGGTACACGTCGCTGAGATAGCGACGTGTAGTGACGCATTTTAAGCAGCGTCGCCATTTATTAAATATTAGCGACGTTTAGCGACGGCCGAGAAGGACGTCGCTAAATGTTTCATATAGGCGGCGAGGGTTTCCTTTTCGATCATTCCCAAATTCCCCTCCCCCCTCCCCAATTTTTTGTGCGCTCCTCCTCCACGACGCTCCTCCGGCGATTTCCCTCCTCCGGCCTCCTCCTCCGCGGCGCTCCTCCGGTGATATCCCTCCTTCTTCTCCTTCTCCTCCTTCCTCAGGTAGCTCCTCCTCAGGTAACTCTCCCCTGTCCCTGCTTCCCATTTTCTCCTCGTCTTCTAGATCTCTCTCTCGCTTCTAGTTCGTGTCCACGAGAGCGTGGACTCGCTGCAGGGGACACGAGACTCACAGTGGACTCGCTGCGGGGGACACAAGAGCGTGGACTCGCTTCTAGTTCATGTAACACCTATTTTGTTAGTTTGGACACGTCGTGTCCCACTATGTGGACACGAGACTCACAGTGTGACACCTATATACTGATACTGGGAGTTTTTTAGGCATATCAACTGTCAATTTGATGTTTTGCTTGGATTCGAATTCTAATTTAGGGTTCGAGCCCTATTTACTGATACTGGAAGTTTTTGGGCATTTTTAGGATTTTGAATGATGAATAAATTGACTAATAATTATTATCGAGCCCTATAAAATTTCAGATATGTCACGAAGGATGGATACTAATCCTGTGAATGAGTCTTCTCCTAAGTATTCTCGACAGTTGAGTATGATTTAGCTCACTGACATTACTGAAATATGGAATGATTAGTGTAGGGTATGTTGGTCAGGTTTTGGCAGAGTTGGGATATGATAGTATGCATGTTACAATTAACAAGGAATGTTGTTGACACCAAATGTTGCACGACAGGTTACTTGAGTCACCTGGAATGTTTTACCTACTGAAACAAATAGTTTAGACAAGGGTGAGTATAGGTTTGTCATCAGATGGTATGGGATTTTGTCTGCCAAGTTCTGAACAGCAGTCCAGGCTGCCTGCTTAGTTGAAAGTCATAATTAGACTTTCTGTTCAGTACCCTTTGACTGAATTAAGTTGACCTGAATACCATATTTTAAATCCTAAATCTAAGTCTGTCTGTTGTTCAATTCATGACAGGTTATCTTGTTAACAGTAAATGCCTTCCTTTTAATATGTGTGAAACTCAGAGGTAGGATAAATCCAGTATAAATTAGGGACTGTCATGTTCAGGCAGTTGGTACCAGTATTTAAGACTAGTTTGATTTGTATAATTATATGCCATTCGATTGGCGAGACAGAAATCTATGTATGACATTTGCTATAAGGAATTTGCATTAATCTACGGTACGACATCGTGATCAGGACATAGTCCCTGCAGCCATTCGACTGGTGAGGCAGAAACTATGTAGCCGTAGATAAAGTTGACTGTCCTTCGACCCCTATCCCTCGTCAATGATGATACGACAACCTATCACTACATCTTTTAGTAGTAGATAATGTCTTAGTATCATATTATGTGGGTTCATCTTGATTCTGTTACATCATTTATATACTAGATTCGATAAGAACATATACTACACCATATGTACAGAAAATAGATGATTCAAACTAATGTATGTTAGAATGAATTTTGGGTTGTGTTCTGAGCCATTCGTCCCTACACTTGGCAATTATGCATGTGAAATATATCGTTGAAGAACATAAAACTTGTGGTCGTACAATCGTCACTTTCATGCGTCAGTTCATGTCGGTCTTCACTTTCTGCAGTAATTATCTTAAAATAGATATGAATTACTATCTGCAGAACCGTTTGTGGATATACAATCGTCATCCTGATGAATTATTATCTGTGTCAATATTTGCAGAATTATCTAAAAATGGACATGAATTACTATCTACGGAACCGTTTATGGATGTACAATCGTCATCCTGATGACATGTGCGGTGTGCGAGATAAATTTATACAGGGTGTGCAACAGTTCCTGCAGTTTGCCAAGGCGTTCCCTCAGTACATGGACTGTACAAAAATTAAGTGTCCATGTATGGGATGTCGCAACTTGAAATATTATTCGGAAGTGGATGTGACATATCATTTATATTCGAGGGGTTTCATGCCAAATTATTATCAGTGGACCGCACACGGAGAACTTATGCCTTTAGCCTCCGAGCCGGAGCCTTATGTGGAGCCTTATATAGATGTCCACGAGCATGCTGATTACGACCATGGGTGGACGAACATGGTTTTCGATGCTGCGGGGCCTAGTTTCTATCCGAACAATCAATATGCAGCTGAGGAGGCACCGAATGCCAATGTTGTAAAGTTCATGGAGTCGCTGGAGAATGCAAGGACTCCTTTATATCCTGGTTGTGATGACCATTCACCGTTGGAGGTAATTACAAGATTGTTGAGCATAAAATCAGATTTTAACATGTCTCAAGAATGCTACAACCGAATCCTGGGGTTAATTAAAGATATATTGCCTGAGGGTGGCAACTTACCTAAAGACTTCTACCGATCCAAGAGAATGGTGAGATCGCTCTGGATGGGGTATGAAAAAATTGATGCATGTCGCAACGGATGCATGTTGTACTATAAGGATGACAAGGATGAAGACGCCTGCAAATTTTGTGGTGCCGATCGCTTCAAGACAACTAGTACAATAAGGACTTCTGGTGCACGCAAGCCAACAGATTCGATGCACTATTTGCCTTTGACGCCGCGATTGCAGAGGTTGCTTATGGCAAAGGAGACAGCTGATAATATGAGTTGGCACAAGCGGAAACAAATAGATGGAGTACTGGATCATCCATCCGACGGGGAAGCATGGAAGCACTTTGATCGAGTGTATCCCGATTTTGCTTCGGAGCTGTGTAATGTCAGATTGGGGCTTTCCTCCGACGGTTTTACCCCATTTGGACTTTCGGGCTCACAATATTCTTGTTGGCCTGTGATTGTTACTCCTTACAACTTGCCGCCTTGGATGTGTATTAAGACTCCTTACATGTTCCTAACTGTTATTATTCTAGGTCCAAAGAACCCGAAGAGGAACATCGATGTGTACTTACAGCCCTTGGTAGATGAGCTGAATCAGTTGTGGGAAGTTGGTACAACCACATATGATATTTCCAGAAAGCAGAACTTTCAGATGAGGGCCGCACTAATGTAGACCATCAATGATTTCCCGGCCTATGGAATGTTATCGGGTTGGAGCACCCATGGTCGTCTCGCATGTCCGTATTGGATGGATCGCACTAAGGCTTTCTGTTTGAAACACGGAGAAAAACCGTGCTTCTTTGATTGTCATCGACAGTTTCTGCCAAAGGATTATCCGTAGCGGAGGAATATGAATGCTTTTCGTGCTGGCGTGGTAGAGAAGTCCAGTCCACCGCCACGGTGGTCTGGGGACACGATATGGAAAGAAGTTAAAGAATTGTCAAGTGCTATTGAAGAGCGTACAGCGGGGTACAAGTGTGATGGATTTGGCCGCGCTCACAACTGGACGAAGAAGAGTATATTCTGGGACCTACCATATTGGAGTGACCATCTGCTCAGACATAACCTGGATGTCATGTATATCGAGAAGAATGTATTTGATAATATAATAAATACTGTGATGGACATAAAGGGGAAGACGAAAGACAATCCCAAGGCCAGGTTGGACTTAGAAGAAATATGCAGACGTCCAGAGTTACATTTGATAAAGGAAGGCAGTGGGAAGTATAAGCAGCCCAGGGCCATTTTCTCACTGGACAAGGAGGACAAAGGTAAACTTTGTAGGTGGATCCAGGACCTAAAATTTCCAGATGGGTACGTATCGAATTTGAGAAGATGTGTTGACCCGAAGGAGAACAAACTACAGGGTATGAAGAGCCACGACTATCACGTTTTTATGGAGAGGTTAATCCCGATTGCATTTCGGGAATTCTTACCTCATGTCGTTTGGGATCTACTGTCAGAGCTTAGCATATTCTTCAAAGATCTTTGTTCTACTAAGTTGCTCGTCGATCGGCTTGAAAAGCAGGAGAATGATATTGCAGTAACATTGTGTAAGCTTGAGAGGGTGTTCCTTCCTGGATTCTTCGACTCTATGGAGCATTTGCCAATTTATCTTTCATATGAGGCACGTGTTGGTGGGCCCATCGGTTATCGGTGGATGTACCCGTTCGAGCGCCATCTAAACCACCTGAAGAGGAAGGTGAAAAATAAGGTACGGGTTAAGGGTTCTATTTGTGAAGCCTATGTCCTTGAGGAGATTACAAACTTTTGTTCAATATATTTCAAGCCTCATATTGCTACAAATAGAATAAGAGCTCCGAGAAACGATGATGGAGATATAGAATATAATGATGCATTATTGAAAGTCTTCAATGGTCTTGGAAAGCCTTCTAGAAAACTGAAAAAGAGATATTTGAATGATGAGGAACTAAAGGCTGCCCAGTTATATATATATTACTCAACTGTGAGGAGGATGAAGTGGAAAAGCTAGAGTGGTAAGTTAAAATCTTCAACGTTCAAGTCATCTATTTGTTGATTACGTTATTATAATTTAAAGAGTATATCCCGATATTTATTGGTTTTCTGCAAATTTAATGATGAGGTGAGGTCAAGTTGACCATACATTGCAGATGAAGAAGTAGAAGAATAAATGAGACTTCATTTCCCGTCTTGGTTGACTGCATATGTACGTAAGAAGCTAGTTAGAATCTTCCTCCTTTCACAACTGCACAAGAAATAACTTAATTTTGTATCTTTTCGTGTTTAGGTCGATCGTCCGGACGTCATCCGTGAGAATGAATCTATTAGAACTCTTGCCAAGGGACCAATTTATGCCGTCAAAATATGTCCAAGTTATTGCGTGAATGGGTTTAAGTTCAAGTCAACAAATGCTCTCATCAGAGATAGCTTCCTGGATCTTGATTCCACAAAAAACAGTTGCTTGTGTATCAAATCTACAAACTACAAAGATGTCACTCCAGGAAATGATTTCTATGGCATCTTACGGAAGATCGTGGAATTGACGTACAACTATGGCATAGAGACTGCCAAGATCGTGTTGTTCAAAGTTGATTGGTTCGATCCCATACAAGATCAAGGATGGAAAATTGACAAGCATGGTCTTGTGGATATTAACTACCGTCGTCGATACCAAGGATACGAACCATTTATCCTAGCAAGTCAAGCTCAACTCGTATATTTTATAACATATCCTAGACGGGGAACAACGAGGTACGACTGGTGGGCAGTATGCAAGACTAAAGCCAAAAATACCTACGACGTCGACGAAGTGGCTTATCAGGAGGACGAGCTGCCTCTTGTACCAAATACAGTTGATGTCGACTCAGCAGAAGTTCTCCATTCAATATCTACTTTTGTAGAAGAGGTACAAGTATCCGAATGGGAAGACGAAGGAGATGCTAGTGACGATGAGGAGGAAGAGGAAGAGGATGAGGAGGAGGAGGAGGCAAACGAAGAAGATGAATTTTTAGAGGATGATTGAGAAACTGTGATTTTGATGTACTCATATTTCTGTAATCTTAAATTATGAACTATGATCATTTTTGAAAACTTAAATTATGAATTCCAATGTATGCAGATATTTCTAAACTTTCATTGTATTTATTTATATTTTTAATCATAAACTGTGATTTTGATGTATTCATATTTCTGTAGTCTTAAATTATGAACTCCAATATTATTATCAGTATGGCAGGACGACGCAGAGGCACCTCAGGACGATGCGGAGATAGGACAGGACGAGTCGTGTCCTTAGATGGACAGAGAGCTCCGTTACCAGAGGATGGCTCTGGACCATCGTCTGACCCGAGCACTCTATTGTACCATACGGTCCCAGGTCCGGGTGGCAGTGCACCTGCGACGAGCAGTTCCAGGTTTACTGATCATACTCCTTCCCCAAGCCTTCCTACCGCTGACAGCAGTATGGCGGGTGGGGAGCATATGGAGGAGGTAGTCCCTACTCCCGTCCGGGTGGATCCATACCAGAGCGACCCTCCATGCGCACCTCAGGACGAGACGAGGATGGAGATTTGGGCCGACGGTCCTACGAAGTAAGTTAAATGAATATATATATATATATATATATATATATATATATATATATATATATATATATATATATATATATATTATGCATGTCAGTATATCTATATATATTCATTAATACGTCGGTTATCGTTGTATACAGATATCGTCCCTCGTCGGTACAGAGAGCGTTGGGCTCCTTTATAAGGTCCAACTATGGGGGTTCGTGGATCAACTACTCGGATGCCTCGGAAGAGAGGAAGGCATTCTGGTTTGCCCACTTCAAGGTAACTAAAGATAGTTAATTTAGTATAATTAATATAATTTTAAGCATTTTTTAGAACTTATTATTTTAATTTGTAATTCTTGTAGAGGACTTATTTTTATCCACCACACCGGGCCGAGCAAATTGAGAGGCAGTTTCCTGCCGTCGTCGCCAAGTTGATCCGTGATGCAATTGACGATCAGAAAGCTCGTCAGTGCTCCGGAAAGCCGATTGCTGGTTGGATCATACCTGACCAGTGGACCACGATGAGGGCTTAATTTGAGGAGCCCGGGTACAGAGAGCGGTCGGAGAAGACGAAGGCGGCTAGGATGAGGGCCGAAAAGTGGTGTGGTGGATCGATTCCTATGACGGAGCATTTCCGTCGTCTGGTATGTAATTTATTGTAAAATATAATATTTTATTGATAGTAAGAGTATATAATTTTCTATTTTACTAAAAAATAAAATATAACAAACACGCAGGTGAAGAGGGGTGAGGATGCAAACATGGTGACCGTCTTCCTGGCCACCCATCAGAAGGACGGGAAGCTCATCGACGACCGGGCTACTCAGAGCTATGTAAGTACTAATTTAGATTTTGTTAATTTTTAACACAACTTGAAGAATATACAGATAACCATATACTTAATAATAATTAAATATTTTAGACATTTATTAGGCTAATTTAGGTAAGTACTGATGTATAGAGATGCACAATGATTTCTAGGAAGAGTATGTTAGGCTACGTGATGAGCGTACGAGTGCTAGTGCACAGGCAGAGGGAGGGGTTGGTACATCGCAGCCCTCTCCACCACAGTCGGAGGACGAGCTCTGGAAGATCGCTGTTGGTGGTCTTTAGAGGGGTACGTACTATGTTACGGGGTCCTACGGCGTATTTGTTGCGACGCAGGCATCCAGGGCTCCCTCTTCCAGTGCGCATTCACAGCCGTCACAGGCCGAGTCGTCCCGAGTCGAGGAGACCATTGTCCGCCAGATTGCTGAGCTGCGCGACGATATGCTGAAGAGGATTGCTGAGCAGCCAGGGTCTCAGGCGCAAGTGGACGCTGCGTCGGTCACCGCACGCTTTGACAAGCTCGAGCGCACCGTACAGCACGTACAGGGGACATAGGAGTCCATTCACGACACCGTTACTAGGATAGCGGCTTGCATGGAGCAATGCAGTGCCAGACTGCGAGCCCTAGGGAGACGCGAACGCACCCATCTCCAGCGGTTACACTGCCTCCTTCTCCAGCGGTTGCATTGTCTCCTCCTTTATCGTCGTCGGTGGTTCTTACACCGGAGCAGTATGCTTACCTTCTTTCCAGGAGCGGTGATGCTCCTCCTGATCAGCCATTGTCGACATATATATTATTGTGTGATGGCCCATTGTTGGGTCTTTTACGTGGTTATACTTACATTATTCTTATGTGGACCATTATGTTTGACCTTGTTACAAATTTTCATATATCTATGTTGATTGATGAGATTGTGTTTCAAACATGTTTGTGATTGTGTGTATATGTGTTGTTTGATACTGTGTTCGTGATACACACCGTCGTTGTTGTAACAAATGGTATAGGGGGTGCTGCAAATACTGTAAATGCTGCAAATGCTGCAAATGCTGCAGGGGATGCTGCAAATGCTGTAAATGTTTTTTGAATATTAGCGACGTTCAGCGACTCTCAGCAACGTCCAGCGACGAAGGTAACATCGCTAAGTAAGTATAAGGCACGTCGCTAACTGTGATGAATACCGTCACTGATCATCACTAAACGTTGCTACGTAGGATGTCGCTAAACGTCGCTATATGTCGGTACTATAGCGACGTAGCAAAGTCGCAGAACGTCGCCATTTGGCTCTCAAGCCAGGTCGACATCGATGCATGTCAAGTCACTCAACGTCGCTAGGTTACCTCGGTAAATGATGACGTTTTACGTCGCTGGTCGTCGCTGAATTAGCGACGTATCAGCGTCGCTAAATATCGTTGCAATAGCGACGTATTGCGACGTTTTGTTGTTTAGCGTCTAGGTTAATCACGACTACGTGCAAACGTCGCTAAATACATCGCTAACAGATATTAGCGATATTTTTTTCCTATTTAGCGACGTCCTGAGGCATCGCTGATTTGACAGATTTTAGTAGTGGATGTTACCTCTGAGTTGTTTTCCTTCTATCAAAAACAAACCACCCTTCACGTAGAACTTCCACGTCCTCATTACCTCTGAGTTGTTCTATGTACCCTTCATGGTGCCCACTCCTGCCACGTCTTTATTACCTCTGAGTAGGAAGGCTCCATCGAAAAAACCCTCATATTTACCACGTTCTCATTACCTCTGAGTAAGTATGTTAGTTTTCCTCTCGACTTATTATTCGTACCCATGACCGGAGTACGCCAAGGATAATAGGCCCATAAATGTCCTCTGTTGACCATAAATGTCCCCTGTTGACCACAAATATTGTACTAAGTACATGCCCCTCATTTCTTATCATGTCCCGGGAGCTCAGCTGCTCCATGGCATTCTTTCTCCCGATACCAGGAACGTCCATGGTCACCTTACTGTGGAATTATTCTAAGTATCCCCGTCAAACTTGTTATCCGTACCTAAAACCAAGGTATACCAAGGGTAACAAGTCAACAAACAGTCCCCCAGTGGGACAAATACCACAACACCACAAACGCAATACGCAATACAAATAAAGGATAAAATAAAACATACTCTTCTATTTGAAAGTCAAAAGTACTACATATTCTGGGACCACGTCCCTCTCAAAAAAGGAAAAAAACATAAACAAAAGAAGGAAAAGGCCGACTAGGGTTCGGCGATACATAATTCTATGAGAAGGTCCCTCAGCAAGACAGTCGACCGCTCAAACCTCTGCTTGGCCCGGCGCTCGACTTCCTGAGTCAGTCGCTCTACATCCTCCAGATGCGCATGAGCCCGCCAGCCATCCTCAAGCTTCTTCAGAGCACGCTCCAGGCCAGCAGAAGCTCGGGTGACCTTTTCGGCCTTCTGAACGATCAGCTCTTTATCCGCACAGGAAGCTTTGAGCTCAGATTCCAAGAAAGCTAGCTTCCTCTGGAGCTCGAGGATCTGCTCCCTTGTATCAATTATTCTGCGAGAGGTGGCCGCTTCTCGAGCCATACAATCCTCGCTCCTGCGGCTCAGCTGGTCATACTGGAGAGATAGGTCACCGAGGTCCTTCATTATAACCGGCTTAGACGTATCTCGTGCAACCCTTACCTTCTCCAGGACAGTGGTGAGAAAGTCACGCTCTTGATCTATTGCTGCGGACAGATCAGCTTGTCGCATCACTTGAAACTGGGCCACGAGCTGATCAGCCTCTAGCCATTTTGGCTCCAGAAGCGCAACTATCTCTGCCCAACCAGGGAGGGTTTTAAGAATTTCAATTTGGCCACGGGCGCATTATCGGGCCAAGGCAAAGGGGGTCCCCCTCTCCACAGCAGCTTCGACCCCTCTCCTCAGGTGGCGGTAGAAACTGTCAACCACATCCTGTAACGCTTCATCCAGAACTTTTGTAGAGGACGACGTGAAAGGAAGTGTAGCTGGCAGTGTCGAAGGAGACGCGCCAGAACTTGCCACCCCTGCCACCAGGAAAACAAATTCCGAGCGAAAAGATGCGTGGATAGCAACTAACTCCTCCTCCGTGACCCGAAGAACCTGGATACTCGGCAAGACGGAGAGGTCGACCCGCGAAGCGACATGAGCAGCGAAGGACGCAGGGACCATTGCTACCTGCCCCGGCTGTGTCGCTATTTGATCTCCCGAACTCGATCCAGTGGGAGGCCCCTCAATATAAGTCGGAAGGGGAGGGGGCACACTCCCTTCCACCAGATCCCCGTTGGCAGAGCCTTCCCTAACAATATCCGTCATTGGCAGTAAAGTGGCAGGACCTGTATGTCCAGAGCAACCATCAATCAGCCTAACCCGAAGGATGTGATGATAGAGCAAATCAGCCTCCTTACTAGTCAAGATTTAGCTTATCTTACCAGGGGAGGGTTGTGAAGGCTGAGGTTCGCTCACAGCCGCCGTAGTCCCCTCACTAGCGACCTCCAAGCCAAATTCAGCTGGTTCCTCTGCCCCAGCTGCCCCGGAAGGAGATACGACTGGATCAGTGTCACCCTGCTGAAATTCAGCAGTCTCGGGGACGGGTTCAGTGGAGACCCCGTCGCCTTGGGTCGAGACCTCAGAAATGTGAGATCCCTCAGCCGCCGCCGAGAGAACCCCGGCAGAAATAATTTCGGCACACGTGTCATTAATGAAAGTGGTCAGGGCTGGATTGACTTCAGAAACAACAGCCGGTTCTCGAGAGTCCGACTCTTCTTACGCCTACAGAGAAGAGAAAAATAATTAGATCATAGTTCAGGAAGAGAAAGGGGTAAAGAAGTAGATGGTCGCAATTCAATTCACCTCCGAAACGACGTTATCACCTTCGCCTCTCTCCTTAATGAGCAGCCCACGACGTCTTACCGCAACCCGCTTTACGGAGAAGGTTATGCCGCCAATGGACTCATGACTGCCTCGTTTTCGTGAAAGGTCAGGCGCAACAGGCGGCTGATCTGCCACCACCTCATCTGGCACAACAGGCGGTTGATCTGCCACCACCTCATCTGGCACAACAGACGGCTGATCTGCCACCACCTCTTTCGCAGGAGGGAGAGAGTTATCGGCATCTTGCTTGTCATCCTCTTCGTTCGTATTGGTGGACTCCGAGTCAGGCACAGGAACCCTGTTCGCCCTCTTCTTTTTCGTCTTAGACCCCTTGTGCTTCTCCGCCAAGCCAGTACCCGCAATAAAGCTGGTACCCGGGTCAAAATTAATGGAAGACTTGCTCGCCGTAACATAGTATAGGGCTGCCATATACAAAATCTCCCCTGGTGTCTCAGCCTCAGGAACCGAAAAGCTGGTTTGCGTATGAACCGCGTCATAATAATGCCATGCCCTGATACTGTCAAGGACGCTACCTTCAAAGCCCAAACAAGAGCGGGGACTGTCAAAGAATAGCTGGCTATACCCGAACTGGCGGGAGAACCTACTGGGCAAGTAGGGCTCCAGGTTGACATTGTTGCGGTTACGGTATACTAGGTGCACTGGACGGATATTATACAACCAAAGGAGCATCTTCTCTGGCAAGAGGTGAGGAGGTCCGGTACCATCAATATGTATGCCCTTCACTTCTTCATCGATAAAACGGGGAACAGACACATAAAAGTCGTATCTGTCTACTCTCGCCAGCGCCCTCCGACAAGCTGGCATAGTACTGCACTCCCAGGGCTGATGGTGATATTGGAAAATGAAAGCTTCATCAGCCGTAATACCGTCTTCTGCTCCAGGTCTCATCAAAGACCGGTAGTGCATCAACAGCCACCCCATCAAATAATGGTAGGGCAGCTCTATGCGCTTAAAATCCATCGCCGTGTCACGGACGATGACCTTGGACGAGAAGGCACGAAGGCCATGGTGTATGCTGCACACCACGGCCGGAAGAAGGGCCAGTCTGGCCCCAAAGACCAGCTTTACGATAGGGAAGATAAAGTGGCGGCTGATCCTCTCAATGGAACCTGCCCCTCCTGAGACTACGCAATTTCGTAGCCACACCATCAGGAATCCTGCCAGGAGTGCCTTCTCTGACAGCCGCTGAGTACCATGATAAAAATAGCTAAAGGAGTCAGTTTGACTCCCTAATGTGTCGCCCGTGGACCTCGATCTCTTGGCAGTCGACGCCAGTTTTTGTACCTCCTCCTGGGTTTGAGGATCTCGGGAAGAAACTCGGCCTGAGGCGCCTAGTATAAAAAGGTATGAGACCCAGGACGTGGTATGAGGAATGTTCCCTTCCGAGCTACCATCCTTCTTGATGGACGCCTGGTGACAGGTACTGTGGTGACATAACAATTCCCGGTATACAGCAACAAAGTCTGGGAACTGCCGATCCAAATCCTCGAACTCTTCGTTCGTAGGGGTGTACACTTTAAAGACTTCATCCCCCCAGGGCAGCTTGGAAATGACGTACATCTCGTTGAGAGCGAGTCCCAGCTCCCCTCCAGGCGTGAAAAAGATTCCCTTTCGCCGATTGTACATCTCCAGGAGAGCCATGAACAACAGCTTATTTATGGGTAGACCATGATAGGTGGCCCGAATGGCATGGTAGAGGCCGATCTCACGCAGGGGAGTCTCATACTTCCGCAGAATCCACATGGTCAAGTTGGCCCACACAGGGATGGGGTTTATCCAGTTCAGCAGCGCAAACCGGCCGATGGGATAGGACCCCTTCTTAGCAAGCTGGTTCAAGAAGGTGTCAGCTTGAGAGAACGTAAAGTTGGGACCCGATACATTTATAAAGGTACCCGGGGCCAGTCCCATCACGTACCGACTAACCGGTTCCCTTTCCGCATGCGCTAACCCCAAACTCCTGTTATAATGAATGTTACCTACAATCATCCCCGACCTGCTTGGTGTCAAGGAGTCCACCATCTTTCTGTCCAACGGTAATATGTTGAACCATGACAAAGGAAAATAACGCTCCATCGGAGGGATATGGATCGTCATCCCGTCAAGAGTAAAGTCCCAGCTCTCGGATATATCCAGCACTCGGGGGTTCTTCACAGTAAGGGCATCCCCAAAGAGGAATGCCGGCTTCAGGTATTTTCCCTCCAATTGTCCCGAGTTCATCATAGCACAGAGAAAGTAGAAGGGCTGGTTCCTGATAGCATTCAGCCTCTCCATAGGCTCGTCTGTAGGGAGCTGATACGCCACATATTGGACTAAGTGGTCGAATCGCACACCAACAGCAGATTGGGCTGAACCCACCAGGGGTTCTCCTGCTGGATTGACTGACAGATTCACTGGAGAAAGACAAAAGAAACAAAGTTAAAAGATGGCTAAACAAAGCCACTTAGTGTTTCTAAGCTTATGCGATAAGCTTATGTGGCTCTGTTTTTATGGGACCTTATGCGGCTCAATTTTAACGGGGTCTATGCGGCTCGATTTTGATGGGTCCTTATGCGGTTCAGTTTTAACAGAGTTCATGCAGCTCTACTTAGATGGGTTCTGTTCAAGAGACTTCATGCGGCCCAGTTCATCAGGAGTTCATGTGGCCGAATTCAGAAGAGCTTATGCGGCTTTGTTTAGCGAAGCCTCATGCGGTTCTATTTAGTGGGGTCTTATGTGGCCGAATTCAAATAAGCTTGTGCGGCTTTGTTCAGCGGAGTCTCATGCGGTTCTGTTTAATGGAGTCTCGTGCGGCCAAGTTCAGATGAGCTTATACAAATCTGTTTAGTGGGGCTTATGCGGCACAGTTCAGATAAGCTTATGCGACTCTAGTCCGTTGGAGCTTATGCGGCCCAGTACATCAGTAGCTCATGCGGTTCTATTTCAGTGAGACTTCATGCGGTTCAGTTTTTAAAGGTGCTTATGCGGCCCAGTCATTCTCATGCGGCTCAAACATGGAGTATACCCCATGCGGCTCGGACATAAGAAGTTCATACGGCATATACAACATATGTGGCTTCATCGTACTAAATTTGGGCAGTTCAATGAAGACGAGGGACGCATTAAATGCCAAAGAGAAAAGGCTTGTCCATAAAACATGCAACAGAGCCATCTTTGTTAAGGATTTTTGAAGCATACGAGCCTCCACATAATTCTTACCAGCAATGGAAGGGTGGACGTCAGGATGAACTTCAGGCGCCACAGTCGATGAAGAAGCCGCTTCCTTACCCTTCGCCACAGAGGAAGCCTTGGAAGCTTTGGGGGCCATCGTTGATCGGTGATCGAGAGAGAAGACGACGGCAAGAAAAGCTTGAGCAAGAAAAGAAAGTAAAGAGTCTCTCTCTCCTAAAAACCCTATATTTATAGGCTGAAGGGGTGTGAGGATCAAGGGACGCTTCGCATGACGCATCGCCTAGAAAACAAGACCGGCTCTTGGGTTTCTAACCCCTGCATGCGAAAAGATTAATCCTAATCATTAAGGCAAAATCTAAATATTTAAAGCTGACTCTTGGGATCCTATCCCAAAAGACGGCTTCAAATCAAAATAAATCAAGAGCAATAATGAGACACCCACGTGGCCCAGGACCATTATGCGGCTAAGAAGTCTATGCGGCCAGAATGGTCCATGCGGCCCGAGCGATCCATGCGGCCAGAACATCCCATACGGCCAGAGAAGTCTATGCGACAGGAAGGGTTTATGCAGACATATCCATGCTTCTTATTCAAAGTATTTCAATTTTGTAAATTGAAAACTTTGAAGGGGTCTCGTAGAAGCATGGAAAGATATAAATAAATTCTTATGCGGCCAGGAAATCATCTCTATGCGGCTCATAGCTGAAGGACCCTTCATACGGCTCAAAAGGCTCGAGAGCATCATGCGGCTCAAAAAAATGAAGGGAAAGCCACGTGGCCTCATGCAGCTGGCCATAAATGCTCTGAGTAGTTGGCTCATTAATTACCCTGACACAGTGGCAGCTCTGACAATGACGGATTGACTGCTCTGACATAAAGTAGAAATAATGACCCTCGACGTACTCCTAGAGAGACGAGAAAACTCTTTATAGCTGGCATGATCCATTTTCAAAACTCTTTATGTAGCTCAGTTGCAAGGACGTCTATGCGGCTCAGTTGCAAGGGTCTCTATGCGGCTCAGTTGCAAGGGTCTTCATGCGGCTCAGTTGAAAGGGCCTCCATGCGGCCCAAAATAAATGACGTCCATGCGGCTCAAATTAAAGGATGTCCATGCGGCTCAAATTAAAGGACTCCCATGCGGTTCGGTTAAAGGCCATACCCATGCGGCTCAACTATGACAGTCTTTCATGCGGTTCATAACTGTTGGGACACATGGCAGGAATTAATTAAATCCCAACAATTCAGATTTGTGGCAATCAACATAACAGGCAGTTGGGACACGTGGCAAGAGATTGACAAAGATTTATTCACGCAGATTTGCTGATATTAACAAATCATCACAATATAGATTTGTTGCAATCAATATTAACTGCCCATGCAGATTTGGTGCAATCAATATTAACTGCCCAGATTTGTTACAATCCATATTGACGGTCCAGATTAAATTCCAACAAACAAGATCAAGGCAAATCGTAATCAATCCCTAACCGTCCACTTTTCAAGGAGCAATCATTGCAAACCCTACTTATCACACTCCACTCCGATAAATAGCAAGGTACCATTTCCTTACAAAAGAGGACACAGAGGGACAAAAAAGCTGGACAGAGAAGAGGAGGCACGCACAAAGAGAGCGGCGGCGCACAGAAGAATCTCTCCACACATCCCGAGAGCATTTCTTCATCAGAGCAAAGGCTACATCCGATCGTCCAAGGAGTAAGGCAGAGTTGATAGCACTTTCCTGAGCCTCTACCGTCACCCCCCAGAAAAACTAAATAATTGTACTTAAATTGTTGTACCTAGGTTTTCGTTCCTAGGCTTTCTTTGTACGTACGAGTTTGTATTGTGAAGTAAAAGTCCAGTTCTCCCATAAAACTGTTCTGTTCTTTTATAATCAATGGCAAACAGTACCCAAGATCAGCATGTCATCCATGTACAAATAAATGACTACTCCTCTTTCGTCAGCGAACTTTATGTATACACACTTGTCCGTCTCGCTGACCCTGTAGTCGTTTGATCTTATGACTTTATCAAACTTCCCATGCCACATCTTGGGAGCTTGCTTCAGATCATACAGAGATTTTACCAACTTATAGACTTTATCTTCGAGGCCCTTGATGACGAATCCTTCTGGTTGTTGCATGTAAATATCTTCGATCAATTCACCATTCAGAAAATCGGTCTTAACATCCATCTGATGGACTACCAGCTTGTGAATTGCGCTCAGAGCAATCAACATTCTGATGGTCGTCATCCATGCTATTGGAGCATATGTGTTAAAATAATCGATCCCCTGCTTCTGAGAAAATCCCTTGGCAACTAACCTTGCCTTTAACTTGTCAACAGTTCCATCAGCTTTCATCTTTCTTGAAGATCCACTTACATCCGATTGGTTTTGCTCCTTCAGGCAGATCGACCAACACCCATATATTATTGGAGGTTATCGAGTCATACTCATCATTAATAGCCTCAATCTAGAAGACAACACATCTCTGGTCTTCATCACGTCATCATAGGTAAGCGACTCTGCTTCCACATGATAGGTGATGAAATCCTCTCCGAAGTCATTCTGTCTCCTCACTCGCTTAGATATAGGTTCTGCGAGTTCTGGTTCAACAGTTATTTCTGTAGCAACAACATATTCTTGGACTACCTCTTCATAAAGAACTTGATCCTCCTGCGCACTCATATTGTTATCCGGAATGTCCATGAGAACAATATTCTTGTGCCTTGAAAATTTGCCTTCAAAAAATTCTACATCGCGAGATTCAATTATATGATTTGACTAAATATCAAGGAACCTATGTGTATCACTCCTATCAGTATAACCCAGGAATATAGCCTTCGTAGTCCTTGTTCCCTGTCACTACCACTTTTCAAGCTTGAGGGTATTTTGGTTATTTTCAAAATTTTAGAATTTAATTTGAATTATTATTATTATTTATAATTAATGTGATTTTTAAGTGATTTTTAGAATAATTGATTTTGGTGTTTCAGTGACTTTGACTTATGTTGACCTTGTAGACTAACCTAGTAGAAAACCTAGGTCATGACTAAGTGATTAGGATTTGAAAACCTAGGTTGACTTAGGTTAGTGAGGTTTAGCTCATTGGAATTAATTTAGGGAAATTAGGAGCTAGATTGATTAAGTAATGGCTTGTGAAATCACAAGTCATTTTATGACTAATAGGCTTAATGGCCCATAGGCCCACACTCTTTGAACCAAACCCTAACCCTAAAAATTTGACCAGCCATAGTGTGTTTTCCCCCTATTTATATCCTCTTGAAATTAGGGTTGCCTCTTTAGGAAACATTGCCATTTGGAAGAGATGAGTCCCCATCTTTGTAAATTCTTAGAAAATCCATTTCTACTCCAAATTCCTTCAACCAAATTGCAATAGGACCTAATGTTAGTTTCCTTGCTGTTATTAATGAGTATTTGCAGGAAGAACATAATTTGTGGAAGTTTGGTGGCTTGTGAAACTCTTTCCATTTGGGGATTTTAACCCATTGTTCACCTATAGGTATAATCCCTTCTATTGTATTTAAATTCTGTTAAAATTCATTTCTAGGATGCCCTAACCATAACCTAACAGTAGGACAGGCTAACCCTAGAATTTGGACCCATTTCGTGTCCGTATCGGACACGTACCAGTATGGTTAGGATGGTGTTCGACGAAATGCCTCAAAAGGCATTTCGATCGATTTTACGAATTGTATTTGAATAAGAAAATCCATTTTAGTCTCGCTTATGCATTTCTTAGACAATGAGTACGTTTTCGTGTCAGGTTGAGCCGACACGAGCGCGTGGACAAGCGGTCGCGCGCGCGTGCACACTGGCAGATTTCTTCCCTGCTACTCGCGCATATTTTCTCTGTGCACAGAGGGTTTCAACCCTTGAAATTTGACATGTGAATCGTGTCCATGACTGATACGAGATCCCTAGAGTTTCAGGAACTCTCGTGTCGTGTCGGACACGTTATGGCCTGTGCACGTGTGGTACACTGAACTGTTCAGTGTACAGTGTGTGTTCTGTGTTTTAATGGATTTAAATAGTTCTAAATTGTGTTTTCATTCATTTGATAGATCCTGGGAATGTTGTATAATCTCTGTTGTAATAGGTTGCATATTAGAAATGTTTTGACATGGAGGAATGGTATTCAAAATTGGGAATTTACTGTTTTTCTGATACACGACTGATACTATTTATTCCAATTTTTCCAAAACTATTTTAATTCCCTGTATAAAGTTTGTTCTTCACTTAATTGGATCCCCACATGTGGCAATTCATGTTAGCCAAGAATATTCATTCGAGAATTGGATTTGTATGGTGTGATATGGAAATTGGTATGTGGGTTAGTCGATTTCAATTAATAACTGATACATGGAGTTCCATTTCTAAACTAATTTAGTTTTCCAGTTTAAGGTTTTATTTTACTGATTTCCTGTATACACTAATGATGATTCCCACATTTCATAATACATGTTAGCTAAGCTTTTATATTCAATTATAGGATTTTGGTTGTGAGTTTGGGACTTTGGTTAATTGTCTAGGTATTTTTTATTTTTTTTAACTGTTAACTTTAAAATGATTGATTTCCTGATTTAGATAAAACCTGAGATTCCTTCTTTTGTAAACTGAGTTAAGGAGGTATTGTTTGATTAGAACTGAATTCCTTCCTTCCTATACACTGTCATTGTTATATATGTTGAGCTATAGCTAACTGTTTGAGAAACCTGAAATTGAATGTATAACAACCTGAGTTTAGCTCTTCATTACACTATTAACTGAGAATGGGATTGGGGTATTGTTTTGATTGAAAACTGATTTCATTCCCCTTCTTAACTGTCGATTCTGAGAATTATATAACCTGAGTTTTCCCTTGTATTTGATTCAATGCTTTCATTCTTTAAACTGTTATGGGATGATGTTTTGAAAAGGGAATTTAATGAGGTTGGTTAGCTTATCTTGAACTGAGTTTTCCTCCTCATTGATTTGCAGGTTGTTTCTAACAACCTGAGTTTGGTTATGTTCCCAGTTTTTTTGAGAACCTGAGAAGTATAGATGACTCTTTTTCCTTTTGTTTAACTGAGTTTTCCTTCCTTTGACTGATATGATTCCCTGCTAATGTAACAACCTGAGATCAGTGTTTCAGCACTGATTTTTTTCCCTGTTCCAGTTTCTGTTTTAAACCTGAGAATAGTTTCAAACCTTTTGAATTGAATTGTAAACTGAAATGCCATTCATGTGTTCACTGATTTCCTGTGCAATGTATACACTGTTCTTGATTTCTGAACACACACCCATAGTGTGTACTCATGTGTCCCTTCTCTCATTCCCTATAGATATACAATATATGTATTATTATATATACTTGTAACCTATATGATATATAATAGTTTTGTACCTATACATATTAATTATATATAGGAATGTGTGATAATGTATATATATACATGATACATTGTGATATGATTGTATATATAATTATGGGATATCATTTGATATGTTAAGATATATGGGTGGGAGTGAAATGTGACTATAGGAT
Source organism: Iris pallida (assembly GCA_029216955.1). Lineage (NCBI taxonomy): Eukaryota > Viridiplantae > Streptophyta > Magnoliopsida > Asparagales > Iridaceae > Iris > Iris pallida. The sequence goes on from JANAVB010010798.1 coordinate 1,500,958, forward strand.
AGATGTTTCCTGATAGACTATTAGACATAGTCATGCCAATTGGTTATGTGACTAAGGCATGGTTAGGCATGGTATGCCTAGTTGGGACCAAGAATAGACTAGTTAGAACCTAGAATAACTTGCTAGACCTAGATTAGACTAGTTTGACTTAGGTTTGGCTTGGTTGACCTAGTTTGACTTCTAGGGTTGACCAGAGTTGACCAAGAGTTGACTTTGGTCGAGATTGACCTAGTTTCATGTAGAATGCATTAATTTGCATCGTATTATTATTGTAGACTCATAGTGACTTGTACTGTTCTATAGGAGACAGACACCACTCCTCGGACAGTCTATATTCTCTCAAATTCACCGGTTATAGGCTAGTACATTCTCTGATCATTTCATATCCTATATTAGGAGTATATTTCCTGCTTTAGATTACTTTACATGATGCTGACACGTTGGAAACACGGATTAGTACTATATAGATCTTGTTGGGCGATGTTATCACCTTAGCGGATACATCGGGTATTTCGTGTTCATGTACTTTATCGTGAACATCGTGTACTCCTTGTATTCATGACATTCGTGTACAAATCGTATGAAATCGTGTATATTCATGTATTCACATGATCTCGTGTGCGACAATACTTTGTGTGCAATAACATACTTAGCCAGATCCTTGTGTATAGATTGGGGTGGGGGAGTAGAAGTGGTTGTGTATTCAATCTAGTAGATTACTCGTGTACAACCTCTGTAGATTACTCGTGTATAACATCGTGCTGTTTACATAACCATCTTGTGCTCTGAATCACTAGACACTATCATTTCTCTATATACTGTAGCTATTTATTTACAGTCTTTCCTGTTTACCATATTATTCTTCAGTTTCTTGTATCATACTCTCTAGCATGATTATATATCCTGACCTGCTATGATTTTTTGAGATGTACTATACTCGCTCCTGTCCTGACTGGACCTGTTAAAATATTACAGAGGATGAAGCTGAGGCGTTCTGCCTTACCTACTACGGTGCTACACTAGACGAGTGCCTGGACTTGGACCAGCAGCAGGATCCACTAGCAGTAGATGACACTCCCTTAGACTAGGACTGTCTTTACTTTACCTGGATTACTGTATTAGATTTTGAGATATTCTGAGACATGTATTTATTATAGACACTTAGAATTCTGGTTGTATCTCTATGATGTTTCTTTCCTGGATATTATCATCTTTTATCTTTCATGATCATTCCATCTTACCTGTTCTACCTTAGCTATGATTGAGTTATATTTCTGTTATGTCACCCCCCATTCGGGGAGTATAACTGTTTTACCTTCAACTGTTAGATGTTGTGACCTAGGACAGCGTTCTACCACCGACACTGCGGCATAGGCTGGACGTACCCACGTCTCGTGCCCTTAGTCTAGGGTGCGGGTCGTGACACGTTTTTAGTGGTGGCCCATGCAGGTCTAGGTTAGAAATGTAGTGGTATTCGAACTAGAATATCGCTGCAGCCTGCAGTAGGAATTAGTATATTTTTGAAGGTACTCAATCACACTAGGAAAATTCCTTATCAGATTCCGTATATCTATTATGCTGCTTATTGTCTTCCTTAGAAATTTAAATTGTCCCCCTTTGATTTTTCGACTCATTCTCAGTAATTGCTTCTTGTTTGATCTGTGTCTCCAGGATGGTTGAGACACGATTGCATCGCCCCGTGACGGGAGAGGCTGGAGAGGGGTCTGCCACCTCTCGTGTCCAGCAGCCAGCTCCCGGTGCCACAGGGCCAGTACAGCCTTCAGGAGTCAGTATTTTTGCCACTTTTAGAGGAGCACCTCCACCAGTCAGGAGGCAGAGCCCAGTGATTCCTGAGATCCTTCCACCACAGCAGCCTCCGCCTGCGGGGATGGTAGATGCTGCATATCTCTTCTCCTTCGTGGAGAGGATTCTTGAGTCCTACCAGCAGCAGCAGACGAGGCAGACTGCAGATTTCAGACAGGGGATCGATGAGGCACACCAGCTGGTACGCACTATAGTCGAGATGATCACAGCTCAAGGGACCCAGCAGCAGCCCCGTCGGAGGTAGAAGGACATTCAGGACTTCCAGAAGATGCATCCTCGGGAGTTCTTCGGCACGGAGGGCATCCATGTTGCAGACGACTAGATAGAGCATATTGAGGAGATCTTCCGACTAGCAGAGATACCAGCTCGACTCCAGATCGAGGCGGCGGGCAGCCAGATGCAGGATTTGGCCCGTGCGTGGTATCAGACGGATCTCAGGGTGGGAGTTGAGGGCCAGACTTGGGCCCAGTTCAAGGAGCTGTTTAAGGAGCAATTCTTTCCTAATGTTGCCTTGGGAGGTATCGAGGCACAGTTCGAGGCTCTGGTTCAGGGGAACCAGACGGTAGCTGAGTATGCCGGGGAGTTCTGCAGATTGGCCCGGTTCATTGATGACTTGACAGAGAAGACGAAGAAGAGAAAGTTTTACCGAGGTCTGATTAGAGAGATTCGGTCGCTGACTAAGAGCGACCGGAACGCCACTTATGCTAAGATATTTTCTGAGGCCATGGCAGCGGAAGACGACCTAGGGCTGAAGCAGAAGAGGGGTCGCGACTTCCAGAGTGGCAGTAGCAGTCAGGGGCAGGCCAAAAGGCCTCACTTCCAGCAGCAGCAGCAGCAGAGGCCAGCTCAGCAGCAGTACCAGCATCAGGGCCGTGCACCTTTTCAGCAGGTGTAGTACCAGCAGCAGAGAGGGCAGCAGACACCCAGGCAGCAGGCTGTTAGTTGTACTTTCTGCAAGAAGCCTGGGCACAAGTGGGACGAGTACAGGAAGAGACTCGGCAGATGCTTGATGTATGGATCAGCAGACCATCAGATGCGAGAGTGTCCAGTTGCGTCGATGCATCCGATACTAGAAGGAGCTGGAGCAGCCAAGGCTCCAGCAGGCCAGCAGAGGGGACCAGTCCTGCAGACCCAGCAGCAGAGGTTCCAGCAGCACCAGTAGCAGGCACGAGGTGGACAGCAGGGGCGAGCTTTCGTCATGGCAGCTGAGGATGCCGAGGCCATCGGAGAGCTGATAGCAGGTTCGGTTCTTCTAGATTCCCTTCCAGTATTTGCACTATTTGATTCTGGGGCTTCCTACAGCTTTGTATCAGTATCGTATGCCATTAGACACAGTTTGGTTTTTGAACCTTGCCTAGGACCTGCAAGATCACGACCGGGGGTGGGGTCATCCTCGTGAGTGATGTTTGCAGAGGGCGGAGTGTCATATTGGGAGGCCGAGAGTTGGAGGTGAGTCTACTAGTCATGCCATTACCGAACTACGATATTGTATTAGGTATGGACTGGCTGAGTAGACACCACGCCCGCATTGATTGTCGTAGGGGTAGAGTTTTGTTCGGGGCGCCAGGAGAGCCAGAGTTTGAGTACACCCAGCGGCAGGCAGAGCAGGACGGCGGAGTCTTTTGTGGAGCTTCAGTTGAGGAGCAAGTGGCTCCGCATCCCTTGATCGCAGAGTTTATGGACGTATTCCCAAAGGAGTTGCCAGGGCTTCCACCGGACAGAGATGTAGAGTTCTCGATAGACTTGGTTCCCGACACGAAACTGATCTCTCAGCATGTCTATCGAGTGAACAACAGCGAGTTGGTGGAGCTGAAGAAGCAGGTAGATGAGCTGCAAGACAAGGGCTTCATTCGCTCGAGTTCTTTACCTTGGGGTGCGTCGGTACTTTTTGTACCCAAAAAGGATGGGTCGGTACGTATGTGTATCGACTACAGGGCACTTAACAACCTGACAATCAAGAACAGATACCCACTGCCACGGATCGATGATTTGTTTGATCAGTTGAGCGGAGCTCGGGTGTTCTCCAAGATTGATTTGAGGTCGGGTTATCACCAGGTGAAGGTGAAAAGGGAGGATATCCCCAAGACCGCTTTCAGGACGCGGTACGGGCAGTTTGAGTTTTTGGTTATGTCATTTGGACTAACCAATGCACCAGCAGTGTTTATGAATCTAATGAACAAGGTGTTCCACAAGTACTTGGACAAGTTTGTGGTGGTGTTCATTGATGATATCTTGATATATTCCAAGACAGAGGAGGAGCACGAGGAACATCTGCGGATAGTGCTAGAGACTCTCAAGCGGGAGCAGCTGTATAGGAAACTCTCCAAGTGTGAGTTTTTCTTGGACCGGGTGGACTTCTTGGGGCATGTGGTGACTGGAGATGGTATCTCAGTTGACCCCAAGAAGATTGTAGCAGTTGAGGCTTGGACAGTGCCGACTTCAGTGGCAGAGATCAAGAGTTTCCTGGGACTGGCAGGATATTATCGGAGATTTGTGCAAGATTTCTCCTGGGTCGCAGAGACGTTGACACGGTTGACCCGGAAGGATACTGAGTTTGTTTGGTCAGAGGAGTGTCAGGCAGCTTTTGATGAGTTGAAGAAGCGGCTTACGACAGCTCCAATTCTGACATTGCCTTCAGGATCAGGTGGATTTACTATTTATAGTGATGCTTCAGGGAAGGGGCTGGGTTGCGTCTTGCAGCAGCATGGGAAGGTGATTGCCTATGCTTCCAGGCAATTACGTCCCCATGAGAAGAACTACCCTACCCATGACCTGGAGCTGGCGGCAGTAATTTTTGCTTTGAAGCTATGGAAGCACTATTTGTATGGCGAGAGGGTGGAGATTTTCACAGATCATAAGAGCTTGGAGTATGTGTTTACACAGAAGGAGCTCAACATGAGGCAGCACAGGTGGCTTGAGTTGATGAAGGACTTTGACATCGCACTTCAGTATCACCCGGGAAAGGCCAACGTGGTTGCCGATGCCTTGAGTAGGTATCCGACAGCCATGTGTTTGACTATGGATTGGCACCTGCTTACAGACTTGGAGAGCCTTGGGATAGAGGTGATTGTGCCAGGGGTGCAGATGCAGTTATGGGGCCTCCAGATACAGTCGGACTTGATAGACAGGATCAAGGCGACACAGTTCGATGATGTGGCTCTACGGTGTATCCGAGAGCAGATCAATACAGGAGTGCAGGATGTTGAGTTCTAACTTGCAGAGGATGGTGCCCTGAGGCACGGTTCTTGGTTATGTGTGCCCAGCAGGGAGCTCAGAGAGCAGATTATGCAGGAGGCTCACAGATCGCAGTACTCTATACATCCTGGTGCCAACAAGATGTACAGGGATCTGCGAGAGCATGTCTGGTGGTACGGGATGAAGAGGGAGGTGTCCCACTTCGTAGCTAGATGCTTGATCTGTCAGCAGGTCAAGGCAGAGAGGTAGAGGCCCGGAGGATTATTGTAGCTGTTGCCCATTCCAGAGTGGAAGTGGGAACATATTACCATGGACTTTGTATCGGGGTTGCCACGTACGCCAGGAGGGAAAGACGCGATTTGGGTCATCGTTGACAGGTTGACCAAATCGGCCCACTTCTTGCCATTCAAGGTGGGTACATCTACAGAGAGGCTGGCGGAGTTGTATATGAGACAGATAGTCAGGATTCACGGAGTTTCCGTCAGCATAGTCTCAGATCGGGATAGTCGCTTTACTTTCTATTTCTGGAGGAGTCTGCAGACTAGCTTGGGCACTCAGCTCAAGTTTAGTACCGCATACCACCCCCAGACGGACGGACAGTCAGAGAGGACTATTCAGACCCTTGAGGATATGCTGCGGACGCGCGTCCTGGATTTTGGAGGTTCCTGGGAGGATCACCTGCATTTGGTGGAGTTTGCTTGCAACAACAGTTATCAGGCCAGCATTGAGATGTCACCGTTTGAGGCTCTGTACGGGCGTAGGTGTCGTATACCCTTATCTTGGGATGATGTTGGAGAGCGAGCTTTACTGGGACCAGAGATGGTTGTTGACGCAGCCGAGAAGGTGAAGCTCATCAGGGACAGACTTTGCGTGGCGCAGGACAGACATCGGCACTGGGCCGATAGCCACCGGAGGCCGCTGGAGTTTGAGGTAAAGATTTAGAGATAGGATTAGAAGTAGGTTGTATTTTGTTTTGTTTGATTGATCGTATTTGATTTTTAGTAACTTAAGACCTTGCTTGTGATTAGGTTGGAGACATGGTTTTTCTACGGATATCTCCGACTCGTGGTACGATACGTTTTGGTGGAGGTAGGAAGCTTAGCCCGCGCTTTATCGGCCCTTTCATTATCAGTAGAAGAGTCGGTGACGTGACATACAGGCTAGACTTACCACCTGCACTAGTGGACGTCCACAACGTATTCCACGTATCACAGTTGAGACGGTACGTGGTTGACCCTAGCCATGTGCTCGATCACTCGGAGATAGAGGTTGGACCTACTCTCAGTTATCCAGAGCAGCCTGTGGAGGTTTTGGATCGCCGGGAGAAGGTATTGAGGAACCAGGTGATACCCTTGGTATGCATCGCATGGAGGCATCATTCTCCAGGATAGTCTACCTGGGAGCGGGAGGATGAGATGCGCGAGCGGTACGCCTATCTTTTTGGACCTTGAGGTATACTTTTCTATCCTTCTTAGCAGTTAGTTTCGCCTTTAAATTTCGAGGACGAAATTATTTTATGGGGGGTAGATTTATCACTACCACTTTTCTAGCTTGAGGGTATTTTGGTCATTTTCAAAATTTTAGAATTTAATTTGAATTATTATTATTATTTATAATTAATGTAATTTTTAAGTGATTTTTAGAATAATTGATTTTGGTGTTTCAGTGACTTTGACTTATGTTGACCTTGTAGACTAACCTAGTGGAAAACCTAAGTCATGACTAAGTAATTAGGATTTGAAAACCTAGATTGACCTAAGTTAGTGAGGTTTAGCTCATTGGAATTAATTTGGGGAAATTAGGAGCTAGATTGATTAAGTAATGGCTTGTGAAATCACAAGTCATTTTATGACTAATAGGCTTAATGGCCCATAGGCCCACACTCTTTGAACCTAACCCTAACCCTAAAAATCTGACCAACCATAGTGTGTTTTCCCCCCTATTTATATCCTCTTGAAATTAGGGTTGCCTCTTTAGGAAATATTGCCATTTGGAAGAGGTGAGTCCCCATCTTTGTAAATTCTTAGAAAATCCATTTCTACTCCAAATTCCTTCAAACAAATTGTAATAGGACCTAATGTTAGTTTTCTTGCTGTTATTAATGAGTATTTGCAGGAAGAACACAATTTGTGGAAGTTTGGTGGCTTGTGAAACTCTTTCCATTTGGAGATTTTAACCCATTGTTCACCTATAGGTATAATCCCTTCTATTGTATTTAAATTCTATTAAAATTCATTTCTAGGATGCCCTAACCCTAACCTAACAATAGGATAGGCTAACCCTAGAATTTGGACCCATTTCATGTCCGTATCGGACACGTACCAGTGTGGTTAGGATGGTGTTCGACGAAATACCTCAAAGGGCATTTCGATCGATTTTACGAATTGTATTTGAATAGGAAAATCCATTTTAGTCTCGCTTATGCATTTCTTGGACAATGAGCACGTTTTCGTGTCAGGTTGAGCCGACACGAGCGCGTGGACACGCGATCGCGCGCGCGTGCACACTGGCAGATTTCTCCCCTGCTACTCGCACACGTTTTCTCTGTGCACAGAGGGTTTCAACCCTTGAAATTTGACATGTGAGTCGTGTCCACGACTGACACAAGATCCCTAGAGTTTCAGGAACTCTCGTGTCGTGTCGGACACGTTATGGCCTGTGCACGTGTGGTACACTGAACTGTTCAGTGTACAGTGTGTGTTCTGTGTTTTAATGGATTTAAATAGTTCTAAATTGTGTTTTTATTGATTTGATAGATCCTGGAAATGTTGTATAATCTCTGTTGTAATAGGTTGCATATTAGAAATGTTTTGACATGGAGGAATGGGATTCGAAATTGGGAATTTACTGTTTTTCTGATACACGACTGATACTATTTATTCCAGTTTTTCCAAAACCATTTTAATTCCCTGTATAAAGTTTGTTCTTCACTTAATTGGATCCCCACATGTGGAAATTCATGTTAGCCAAGAATATTCATTCGAGAATTGGATTTGTATGGTGTGATATGGAAATTGGTATGTGGGTCAGTCGATTTCAATTAATAACTGATACATGGAGTTCCATTTCTAAACTAATTTAGATTTCCAGTTTAAGGTTTTATTTCACTGATTTTCTGTATACACTAATGATGATTCCCACATTTCATAATACATGTTAGCTAATTTTTATATTCAATTATAGGATTTTGGTTGTGAGTTTGGGACTTTGGTTAATTGGGTAGGTATTATTATTTTTTTAACTGTTAACTTTAAACTGATTGATTTCCTGATTTAGATAAAACCTGAGATTCCTCCTTTTGTAAACTGAGTTAAGGAGGTATTGTTTGATTAGAACTGAATTCCTTCCTTCCTATACACTGTCATTGTTATATATTTTGAGCTATAGCTAACTGTTTGAGAAACCTGAAATTGAATGTATAACAACCTGAGTTTAGCTCTTCATTACACTATTAACTGAGAATGGGATTGGGGTATTATTTTGATTGAAAACTGATTTCATTCCCCTTCTTAACTGTCAGATTCTGAGAATTATATAACCTGAGTTTTCCCTTGTATTTGATTCAATGCTTTCATTCTTTAAACTGTTATGGGATAATGTTTGGAAAAGGGAATTTAATGAGGTTGGTTAGCTTATCTTGAACTGAGTTTTCCTCCTCATTGATTTGCAGGTTGTTTCTAACAACCTGAGTTTGGTTATGTTCCCAGTTTTTTTTTAGAACCTGAGAAGTATAGATGACTCTTTTTCCTTTTGTTTAACTGAGTTTTCCTTCCTTTGACTGATGTGATTCCTGCTAATGTAACAACCTGAGATCAGTGTTTCAGCACTGATTTTTTTTCCCTGTTCCAGTTTCTGTTTTAAACCTGAGAATAGTTTCAAACCTTTTGAATTGAATTGTAAACTGAAATGCCATTCATGTGTTCACTGATTTCCTGTGCAATGTATACACTATTCTTGATTTCTGAACACACACCCACAGTGTGTACTCATGTGTCCCCTCTCTCATTTCCTATAGATATACAATATATACATTGTTATATATACTTGTAACCTATATGATATATAATAGTTTTGTACCTATACATATTAATTATATAGGAATGTGTGATAATGTATATATATACATGATACATTGTGATATGATTGTATATATAATTATGGGATATCATTTGATATGTTAAGATATATGGATGGGAGTGAATAGTGACTATAGGATAGATGTTTCCTGACAGACTATTAGACATAGTCATGCCAATTGGTTATGTGACTAAGGCATGGTTAGGCATGGTATGCCTAGTTGGGACCTAGAATAGACTAGTTAGAGCCTAGAATAACTTGCTAGACCTAGATTAGACTAGTTTGACTTAGGTTTGGCTTGGTTGACCTAGTTTGACTTCTAGGGTTGACCAGAGTTGACCAAGAGTTGACTTTGGTCTAGATTGACCTAGTTTCATGTAGAATGCATTAATTTGCATCGTATTATCATTGTAGACTCATAGTGACTTGTACTGTTCTATAGGAGATAGACACTACTCCTCGGACAGTCTATATTCTCTCAGATTCACCGGTTACAAGCGAGTACATTCTCTGATCGTTTCATATCCTGCATTAGGAGTATATTTCCTGCTTTAGATTACTTTACATGATGCTGACACGTTGGAAACACGGATTAGTACTATATGGATCTGGTTGGGCGATGTTATCCCCTTAGCGGATACATCGGGTATTTCGTGTTCATGTACTTTATCGTGAACATCGTGTACTCCTTGTATTCGTGAGATTCCTGTACAAATCGTATGAAATCGTGTATATTCATGTATTCACTCGATCTCGTGTGCGACTATACTTCGTGTGCAATAACATAACTTAGCCAGATCCTTGTGTATTTATTGGGGCGGGGGAGTAGAAGTGGTTATGTATTCAATCTAGTAGATTACTCGTGTACAACCTCTGTAGATTACTCGTGTATAACATCGTACCGTTTACATAACCATCTTGTGCTCTGAATCACTAGACACTATCATTTCTCTATAAACTGTAGCTATTTATTTACAGTCTTTCCTGTTTACCATATTATTCTTCAGTTTCTTGTATCTTACTCTCTAGCATGATTATATATCCTGACCTGCTATGATTTGTTGAGATGTACTGTGCTCGCTCCTGTCCTGACTGGACCTGTTGAAATATTATAGAGGACGAGGTTGAGGCGTTCTGCCCTACCTACTACGGTGCTACACTAGACGAGTGCCTGGACTTGGACCAGCAGCAGGATCCACTAGCAGTAGATGACACTCCCTTAGACTAGGACTGTCTTTACTTTACCTGGATTACTGTATTAGATTTTGAGATATTCCGAGACATGTATTTATTATAGACACTTAGAATTCTGGTTGTATCTCTGTGATGTTTCTTTCCTGGATATTATCATCTTTTATCTTTCATGATCATTCCATCTTACCTGTTCTACCTTAGCTGTGATTAAGTTATATTTCTGTTATGTCATCCCCCATTCGGGGAGTATAACTGTTTTACCTTCAACTGTTAGATGTTGTGACCTAGGACAGCGTTCTACTGCCGACACTGCGGCGTAGGCTGGACGTACCCACGTCTCGTGCCCTTACTCTAGGGTGCGGGTCGTGACACTCCCAACTTTTGAATCTTCAAATCCAAAAGCTTTACATATGCCAGACACCCCCACACTGGAATGACATTCAAGTTGGGTCTGACCTTGAACAAGAGTTCATGAGAAGTGACTTTTGAAGTTGCATGCAACACTCTGTTCAATATGAACATAGCCGTAAGCACTGCTTCACCACAAAAGCAATTTGGATGACCCATAGTCAACAACATTGAGTTCATCATCTTTGTTAACGGTCTGTTCTTTCTTTCTGCCACACCATTTGATTAAGGGGAGTACGAAGCAGTTGTCTCGTTGATAATTCCATGTTCTCTGCAGAATGATGCGAATTCATGTGCTATATCGATCACTTCTGAGTCTCTTGAGTTATTGTCTGGTTTCATGCTCGGCTTCAGCCTTGAACTCCTTAAACTTCTCAAACGCTTCGTCTTTAGACTTGAGTAGATAAACGAATGCGTACTTTGAGAAGTCGTCGATGAAATTAATGAAATACTTTATCCCGGCCTTTGTGGAGAACTGTTTGAAGTCACAGATATCTGATTGCACAAACTCTAGAAGATATGTACTTCGGTTTTTACTCGCTTAAACAGTTTCTTTTTTATCTTTATCTGCGCACAGACCTCACACTTCTCAAACTCCTTACCCCCACATTTGGTGATAATCCCTAGACTAGACATCTTGTTAATTTTTTACAATGAACATGTCCTAGTCTATTATGCCACAACTCAAGTGAATAACCAAAAGAAGAAACTGCATTCACTATCTCCATTGGAGTTGCAAGTTGAAGTTTGAACATCCCTTTGGTGCAAAAAGCCTTCCTGAAGTACGTTCCTTTATAGAATATAATGACTTGACCAGCGTTAATGTCCATCCTCAAGCCTGCGTTGCAGAATAGACTTTCTGAGACCATGTTCTTAGATATAGCCGGCACATGCTTCACATTTTGAAGCGTCAACGACTTCTCCGAAGTTAGTTGTGTGAGCCCCCTAAATTTTATGGTTTATTTTAAATATTTCAAAATGAATTATTTTCAATAGATATTTATTTTAATTATTAAATATTCTTTTTCGTGACTTTTATTTTTGGAGTGTCAGAGATGTCAATCTCTGGAAACTTCTTTTATGAGTGTGTAGTAGACAAGATTATCTTTATTTTGAAATATCATGTCCCACTCAAACTTGTTCTCTTGTATTCTTTTTGTATCGCACAACTTTTGGGTCAATCTAGGCCATTTGACCCTCTACCATAAAACCTGACCTAACTTCCAATTTAATTTCGGGGATCGACATCAGTCCAATCTAATTGACTCGATATATGTTTTTGATCTATTTTGAGCCTACTATGCACATGCTACTTGCGTGCCACCCAATGGATCCCCCGCATGCTCTTATTCCATCAATGATTATAAACGACTAAATTTGTAGCCATTGATCACACCTGGCCCAAACTTAACCCAACTTGATCCAACATCCAACCCAATTTCATGTGGCCACTCTCATGACCTAGCCAAACACACAACACCATTCTTTTCCACTCAAACACATATTCTTATGCTTTATTTTAATCGCACAACTTTCCTGACACAAGACCGATCCTGATTCATACCACTGAGTCACATTTATTTTTGATTTGAACTGGGGACACTATTTCGACCCAAATTCGTCGACCCAAAATATGGACACGGCCCACATTAAGCCTACTACACACATGATATTTGTGTCTCATTCAATTGAGCCCCCGCATGCTACTTATTTATCCGTGATCATAAATGACTAAATTAAACCATTTATTACACCAAGCCCGACTTTGACCCAACCCGACTCAATTGAACCAAACCCAAGCTTCATGTCATTCCCTCAGGAATACTTACCCAACAATACCATCCCAAAATGCCAAGCCTACTATTTAAAAACCCAATTGACAACTCCATTAATCATATACATTTAATATGGTTAACCCATGACACACACTACCAACCCTACATTAAAGGCAACCCAAAATGGACAAGCACCATGGTGGCTGCCATTGAGCCTCACTTCATTCACCCCCATATTCACTTTTCACTTAACCTTCATTACTACATGACAAAACAAAAACTCTCACCCTCAACCACACGATTCAACCAACTCTTCATCACCACCACACAACTCACACATACAACAACAACAAGAAAAACCTAACTCTATTCACTCCATGCACACTCCCCATGGGTCGACAGCCTCCCCTCTCTCTTTTTCGTTCTACTACTCTTCTTTTTCTTCAACTCCTTCTTCCCTCTTCACATGGAGAAAACCCTAGCCGCCAAAGTTGGCCTCTACTTCCCCTATCTTTTGTTCCGTAGCTACTTCTCCGACCACCATAGCCTACTCGTTGACGCCTCCCCCTCCTATGGGTCCCTGTCACGACGACCGTCGCGCTGGCCGGTTCTACGCCACAGCGTGTGTGTGCATTCGCGGGAGCACGATAACAGCAATGGTGGCGTGGTCATAGGGCTTCAATGACTACGTCTCACGATCTTGGAGGCCACAGCTCTACCTCGTGAACCACCGCACGGCAATCGCGTACAGCCAGGGCAGCAACGACCCGCGTGTAGTGTCCCGCTTTCGATAGGCGGCGGACTCCGTAATATGCTTGTGCCGAGTCAGATCGGTCGAAAACTTAGATGGCCATCTGATTCGATCGCTGAACTTGGTAAATGATAACACCTTACGGCATCGATCAAGTCGATTTGGACGAATGTTATGAGAATCGATCCAATTAATGGAACGACTTCTGTTGGAATAAGTCCTAGATGTAGCAGGTAGCGTCTCGACGAGTGAGCTCTATATAAGAGTCCTTTCGACGGGACCGGACTACTGTATAGTTTTTTGGTGCTTTTGTCGCTTGGTTTTGATGAATGTGTTTTCGCATCATTTTCTAAATACATTTTACAAATTTTGAAACGAAGGATTAAAGAAAGAATTCTGACTAAGTGTTGGTGCCATTACAGGAGCTCACATAACCAAAGCTTGAACGTTGCGAAGCACTTCGATGGTCGGCACGATCAAAATACTTTGTGGATGATTCAGCCTCTTTATTTCTACTCTGTCCCGTAAAAAAAATTTCTTTTCCTCGAACTTATTCAAATCGACGATGCTAAGTTAAATGTATGCCAATCCACTAAGATCAAGAACTCGGAAAAAATGTATCGATTTAGAGTAATCTACTCTGAAAATATAAGTTTCGCACCAAAACGAAAAAGTTTAAGGTTCTAGTAAGAAGATAGACTATTTCACTTGCTGCAAAATAATATGAAACGTCGATTGTGGCTTATGATACCTAGGGCAATTTGGAGCCTATGGGACGCTAAATAGGAAGTACGACTTTGGGGAAATTGAATCATTGTATGAGTTGAGAGAAATGTTAATGTCGTTCAATATTGTCCGCGCTATACAAATCTGTTTGCATATATTAAACTGTTCATGCATTAGCATGGTCATGGATAGCTTGTGCATAAGTGTAATTTTCCTCGAATCGGTATTCGGGGCATCGGTATCGAATCGACCTTGGGGGAATGAATAATCGTGCTTCGGCACTGATGTATTGCGGGACCGTTAGTCAGGCTTGCAACCTAGACTGAACGGGCCGAAATGCCGTTGAGATAGTCCCAAGTGGCGTATAACACCAGTGACCGCACATATAAGATAGTAGCATGCTCACCTGTTGTCTTATACAGGTAGTAAGTATTATCTTTGTTTTTATGCAGGGACGAGCACGGTCATGGTAAGCCCTATGATAAATTGTTATGTTTCATTTTATGCTTTACTACTTCAAAGATGTCTGTCGATATGAACTGAATTAATTTACTTCTAAATAGAAAGAAAACTCTAAAGCATGCCTACCTTAACAATCAGAGTCGGTTTAGACGAGTGGGTTCGTCTCATCCACTGAGCAAGTGTGCTAACCCCCTCCCAACTCCCCAGGCACTGTGGAAGCTCTAAACTGAAGCTGAAATACGGAGAGGCATTTTGAAGCTCTTCCTATTCTGAAGTATTTTGAAGCCAATTCATTGAAGGCTTATGTATAAAGGGGCAAATGTATGGAACTACAAGTATTAGTTCAGGCAGCTTGTCGAGTATATTTCTTTTGTTTCAATCAATGTAGTCGTAATGGCATCCAATGTAATTACGACTAGCACTTCGTTGCATGCTATGAATGAAAATCATATTTCTATCTTTCTAAACTGTGTGTTCAATTCTGATATGATTTGTGAAGTTTCAACTTGGTGATTCAATATAATGATCAAACGTAACATTCTTACCTTATACGAGTGCAATTCCAGACTCGTACGGCTTCACGCCTTAGCGAGGATGATCGATTCGGCATAATACTACCAAGGACGAACGGTTTTTTGACTCGGGGCGTAACAAATTGGTATAAGAGCACAGTTATGTTTCTTCGGATTTTTGAAAACTGTTTCATTGTTGGAATGTTCGTTACGATTGCTCGATTGAATACTTGTCGACATGCTGCATGAAATAAAAGTTCCATATAGGTAAGCCCGTACATATTTTGAAAAATACTAACGGGTTTACTTTATTTTGTAGGAATGACTAAGAAAAGTAAGAACAATCCCGGCACAGCAACCCACGCTGTGGATAGTAGGTCAAGTTTGAAGGGCGATGGTCCTAGCGAGACGACGGTAGAGAAAATGCTACAGTTGATGGAGCTGTAGCAGTAACAGCTTCAGATGCAAATTAAAGCCTAATTTGGTGCACAGTCGAAGCAGATGGATGCCCTGAATCAAATAGTGAACAATATGGCGGCCAACGCCAATGCAACGGTTGTGACATCGGAAGACATGCTAGACGTTCGAGAACCAGTCGAGGAAGACGTTCAACCACAAACGATGAACTCTTCTTCCCTGTTCAAAGGAAAGGAGTTCCGCAAGATGAACCCACCGAAGTTCAATGGCCGAGCAGAGCCCGATGTGATAGTGGGATGGCTCACAGAAATTGTTGACTTATTTGATCTTTTCTGCATCGGAGGGTCCCAGAGGGTGACCTGTGCGGTGCTACAGCTACAACTGAGAGCATACGACTGGTGGGCAGCTAAGAAGTAGAAAATCTACGAAGCCAATACCATCACACGATTTCCTGGAAAATTTTCAAGGAAGCATTCCTTGAGCAGTATGTTCCTCGCGATGTCCATCGTCAAAAAGAAGACGAGTTCATGATGTTACGACAGGAGAATATGACTGTTGATGACTATGACTCGAACTTCTCAAAAATCATGAAGTTTGTTGGTACTTTCAACCCAAAAAGGAAGCCTGGTGTGAATGTTTTCAACAAGGCCTAAATATCGAACTGCGAAGGGACTTCATGAATTAAAGGTGCCGAACCTACTACAAATCCTTTGATACCGCTCTCGATAGTGAGCGTATCTTTGGCCGTATGTCGCAAAGAGCCGTGTTTGTCGTCCGTAACAACTTCAACAAGCGTCCTAACGATGTCGGGGGATCAAGAGTATCAAAACATTCAAACACATTTGATAACAGGGGCCATGGCGGACAACACTGTAATAGATGTGGTAGGCATGGGCACCGGACAACCGATTGTGTCATGAGAACTTGCTATAAGTGTGACGAGATAGGCCATATAGCTACACATTGTCCGAGAAATGTTCCGAATCAACACAACCCACCAAGGAACGTTCCAAATTAGTATATAACACCTATATTACAAGGTACAAATGCGGTGCCCGTGAACCCGCAAAATTAACGCCATAGAGCTCATGGCCGAGTTTATGCATTAACTCAGGACGAGACATTCGCATCCGATACTATTGTAACATGTATATGACTCTACAAAAATATATTTGCTCGGTTCTATTTGATTCAGGTGCAGCATATTGCTTTATATCTGTTGATTATGCGAAAAAAATAAAATAACCATACAATCACTAGATATGAACATTAGCGGTAGCACTCCATCAGGAGTCGATATGCCTACAAACTTTATTTGTAGGAATGGCCACATTTGAATCGGAGGAAGAGATATATCCTTGGAAGCCGTCGTACTAGACATCAAAGAGTACGACATAATCCTGGGCATGGATTGGTTGGGCGCTTGTCATGCAACAATCGAGTACGCAGAGAAGAGAGTGGTATTTCGTCTTTCTGGCAAGACAAAGTTCTCATATTCGTACAGAACGGTCTCAAAGACGGCCATGGTGGTATCGGTAATTTTGGCAAGGCATATACTGCGTTCCGGCTGTACGGGATACTTGGCATCAGTTCGAGACACGCGAAAAGATAATACAAACATAATGCAGACTGATGTTGTGGCAGATTTTCTCGATGTTTTTCTTGATGAGATGCCCGAAATACCGTCGGATCGAGAAATAGAATTCAGCATCGATACCTTCCCGAATATACGACCGATATCAAAGGAGCCTTACCGAATGGCTCCAGCAGAGCTGAAGGACCTGAAGGTGCAATTACAAGAGTTGCTAGACCGCAAATATATTCGTCCTAGCATCCCTTCGTGGGGAGCCCCCGTACTATTTATGAAAAAGAAGGATGGATCGATGCGGCTATGCATCGACTATCGTGAACTCAATAAGGCGACCGTACGGAACATGTATCCTTTGCCACGAATCGATGACTTATTTGACCAACTGCAAGGTGCGTCAATATTTTCAAAAATTGATCTTCATTCAGGCTATCATCAGTTGAAGATCAAGTCCGATGACGTATCGAAGTCTGCCTTTTGTACTCGATATGGTCATTATGAATGCCTAGTCATGCCATTCGATTTGACGAATGCCCCAGCCGCTTTCATGGATATGATGAACCAAGTCTTCCGACCCCAAATCGATAAATTTGTAGTCGTTTTCATCGATGATATCCTTATCTTCTTAAAGAATCGAGAAGAGCATGCAGAACACTTGAAGACGGTATTGCAGACTCTGCGTGAAAACAAATTATATGCCAGGCAGAGTAAATATGAGTTCTGGATGAGTAGTGTGACATTCCTCGGACATATAATCTATGTCGAAGGCGTCACGGTGGACCCAAAGAAGATTGAAGCGGTGGTAGATTGGAAACGACCTACCTCGGCTAGCGGCATTCGAAGTTTTCTGGGCTTAGCAGGCTACTACCGAAGATTCGTGCAAAGCTTTTCAAAACTAGCATCGCCTCTGACTCGCCTCACCCAGAAGAGAGTCGTATTTGTATGGAGTAAAGACTGTGAATCCAATTTTCAAGAGATAAAGTAACAGCTCGTATCTGCTCTAATCCTTGCACTTCCAGATGGTCCAGAAAGATTTCAGATATTCAGCGACCTATCGAAAAGTGGCCTCGGGTGCGTACTCATGCAGAAATATAAAGTCATATCCTATGCTTCACGGTAGTTGAAGCAGCACGAGAAAAAATATCCGACGTATGACCTAGAATTGGCGGTGATCGTGTTAGCATTGAAACTCTGGCGGCATTACCTCTATGGTGTGGCTTACAGAATCTACACAGATCATAAAAGCCTGAAATACTTGTTTACACAACGATAACTCAACTTATGGCAACGACGTTGGTTCGAACTCATAAAATATTATGAGCTAATGATCGAGTATATATCGGGCAAGGGAAACATCATAGCCGACGTACTGAGCAAAATGTTTATGTGATCATTAGAGCTAAATAATTAGATAAGGCGAGACCTTAAAGCGATGGGCATAGAACTCAGAATTGAGTATCGATACCTGCACCTAGCTCAGTTGAACCTAGGGTTGAGCCTCCTTAGCAAAATAAAGACCGCACAGAAAGATGATTCATTCCTGAAGAAGACGCATGAGCTGAAGATGCATGAGCTGATTTCAACATGAAGGGCGACTGACTTTGCAGAAAATGGAGATGGGACAATGTGACTAAAAGGAAGGCTCTGCATTCCTGAAACTGCCAACTCAGATAAGAAATTCTGACAGAGGCTCATTATGCGAAGTACTCGTTACATCCTGGAAGTACTAAGAAGTACAAGGACTTGTGCACAAACTTTTGGTGGCACGACATGAAGAAAGACGTGGCTACTTTCGTGTCGCGGTACATGGCGTGTCAGTAAGTGAAGGCAGAACACCAAAGGCCAGGTGGAGAGATGTAGAACCTTTCCATTCCCGAGTAGAAGTGGGACAACATCTCGATGGATTTCATTATGGGATTTCTGAAGATGCCGCGGGGGAATGATACGATTTGGATCATTGTTGATAGATTGACCAAGTTGGCTCACTTTATCGCAATTAAAGTAGGATATAGTGTCGATCGGTTAGCGCAAATCTATATCAATGAGATTGTTCAACTGCTAGGGATACCGGCCATAATAATTTTAGACAGAGATAGACGATTCCTATCGCATTTCTGGACGAGCCTGCAAGCGACGATGGAGACCGAATAAAATTTTAGTTCAGCTTACAACCCCCAGACAGACGGTCAGACGAAGAGGGTAAATCAAATCTTAGAGGATATGTTGCTTTTGTGTGCGATCGATCTAAAGACTAGTTGGGATACACATTTGTCGCTTGTGGAGTTTGCATATAACAACAGTTATCAGTCGAGCATTCAGATGGCTCCATATGAAGTGCTCTACGGAAGGAAGTGTCGTTCTCTAATATGCAGGGATGAAGTCGGAGAGCGACAAGTGCTCGGATCGGAATTGGTGGAGCAGGCCGTTGAAATGGTCTGCTTGATCCGAGATAGACTCTGTATCGCACAAAGTCGACAAAAGAGCTACGCAGATCTTCGTCGACGACCACAAGAATTTTTGGTCGGGGACCATGTGTTTTTTAAAGTAACGCCCATGCGTGGCACGATACGGTTTGGCGTTAAAGACAAATTAAGCCTGAGAATTGTAGGCCCCTTCGAGATCATCGAGCGAGTTGCAACGGTTGCTTATCCGTTCTTACTACCCCCTGCCTTGGATATTGTGCACGATGTTTTCTATGTTTTATAACTTCAAAAATATGTGCACGATCAAAGTCACGTGGTTAGTTTCGATCAGTTGGAGCTACGTACTGACTTATCTTACTCAGAGGAGCATATTTAAATTTTGGATCGTAAGAAGAAGGTATTACGAAATCGATCGATGTCCTTGGTCCGCGTGCTTTGGCAGAACCACTCAGTAGAAGAGTCGATGTGGGAAATGGAGGCAGAGATGAAGGAGAAGTATCCTTCATTATTTGCCTAATTTAAGGTCAGACACTTGTTCTTAAGTTTCGGGACAAAACTTTTTCTTAGTAGTATACTATATAGTGCCCCACTTCCGATAGGCAACGGACTCCGTAATATGCTTGTGTCGAGTCAGATCGGTTAGGAACTTAGATGGCCATCTGATGCGATCGCTGAGCTTGGTAAACGATAAAAACTTACGGCATTGATCAAATCGATTTGGACGAATGTTACTTAGATGGCCAATTAATGGAACGACTTCTGTTGGAATAAGTCCAAGATGCAGCAGGCTGCATCTCGACGAGTAAGCTCTATGTAAGAGTTCCTTCGACAGGACCGGACTGTTGTATAACTTTTTTAGAACTTTTGCTGCTTGGTTTTGATAAATGTGTTTTCGTGTCATTTTCTGAATGCATTCTATGAATTTTGAACGAATGAATAAAGTAGGAATTTTGACTAAGTGTTGGTGCTATTGCAGGAGCTCGCATAACTAAAGCGTTAACATTGTGAAGCATTTCGACGGTCGGCATGACCAAAATACTTGTTTGGTGATTCGGCCCCTTCTTTTTTACTGTGTCCCGCAAATAAAATTCCTTTGCCTCAAACTTATTCAAATCGACGATGACAAGTTAAATGCATGCCATTCCACTAAGATCAAGAAATTAGGAAAAATGTATCGATTTAAAGTAATCTACTCTGAAAATATAAGTTTTGCAAGAAAACGAGAAAGTTTAAGGTTCTTGTAAAAAGATAGACTATTTCACATGCTGTAAAATAATATGAAACGTCGATTGTGGCTTATGATGCCTCAGACAATTTGGTGCCTACGGGATGCTAAATCAGAAGTACGGCTTTGGGAAAAATAAATCGTTGCATGAGCTGGAAGAAATGATAATGTCGTTCAATACTGTCTGCGCTATACAAATCTGTTTGCATGTATTAAACTGTTCACGCATTGGCATGGTCATGGACAGCTTGTGCATAAGTTTGGTTTTCCTCGAATCGGTATCCGGGACATCGGTATTAAATCGACCTAGGGGGAATGAATTGTAGCTCCCCTTCCCGAAAATTTTGAATTATTTTTTATTATTTATTTATTTGATTTAAATTGTGGTTTTGAATTTTTATAAATAATTATTTTAGTTAATTATTACGGTAGATGCCTTTAGCCATGGTGGATTTTTGGAGTACAAGATGACTAGGAATCATGGCACGGATAGTGCAATGGCATGCTTTGACTAGTGTATTAGCCCTGGTAGGGAAGGCCGAGCCATAACGTCATAACTAGGAAAACCAGACCAAGTTGCAACTTAACCCTTACCGAAAATTTTATTTATTATTTAATTATTTATTATTAAGGTTTATTAACTTGTGGAAGACCCGGTTGTACCAAACCAGTCTGGACTGGAACCAAACTGAGCCAAGCCCATGTGGTCATACAGTGCGACCAACGGTGTCCGTGTAAATATATAGATGTGTATATATAATTGTAGCTTATTTTATAATACAAGAATTATTTTCTGTTATGTGGGTATTAAATATAATATATAATTCTCTTGGCTACCTTTGTGCAATGTGGTATTAGACTATATATTTGGATGTCAAATAGTATATACACCATTATTGGTTTGTTGAATTTCATTATTATTATTATTATTATTATTATTATTATTATTATTATTTTATTATGTTATTATATTTATTATTTATTGAGGTTATTAATAATAATCTATTTTATTATTATTGGTTATATGTGTG